>BACB01000440.1:0-19568 GCA_000338015.2 Ganoderma multipileum BCRC 37180 | reverse complement strand
AGGGATGCCGGAAGGTAAAAAGCAGATGTAGCTGATGTTGTTGGCCCCATGCCGAACGCCCGGTGATTGGGTGCCACCGAAGACCGATAGCCTATATTGCATCACGAGAATCCGGACCATAACAAAAAAATCGGGGGCGGAGATATGCCCGCTTTGGCAAAGGCATCTCCTGGAGAGTCAGTAGGGAGAGGCTCGGGGAAGGGGAGCAGAGCGGCTGTGAGGAAGGCGTTGTAGGTCGAGCGGGCGGGCCGGGTCGACGACAAGAGGGCAGCGCAGCGACACAGCCAATGACAGTCGGGATCGGCAGAAGGGTGTGAAGGAGTACAGTATGTGAAGGTGTGATGATGTCCGAGCGAAGCCGAATGGGAGAGGGCGCCGGAGGGATGCCGGGGTTCCCACGTCTAGATTTGGCGTGTGCCGGGAGAAAGGGCCTGTGCCAGGACAGGAAGTGGCAGGTGTTGGCTTGGGTGTTGGCAGGCCTCTCCCAACACTCTTGTTCCTCTCCGTCGTCGTCCCCCGCTCTCCTTGCTTTCCTCCGCTCCTTCTGCACGAGCCGCGCTCGCTGCCCCTCTGCCCTCCTTCCCGCTCCGGCTCTGACGACGCTCACGAAGTTCTTGCTCTCTCCGCCAAGGAACACACCCAGAAGCTACATCTAGCCTCCGTGACCTTCGCTTCGTGAGTCGTCCGCTAACCATGCACCTGCGATCTGCCCTCCCCATCATCGGCTATCCCGTGCTGACTTTATTTATGCGCTTCTCCCCATTTACTTACCCGCCGCTCTCTTCCCCGCCGTCTTCTCACCTGGTCTCTTTCTCTTCTTCCTTTCCCCTTCCCTTCCCTCTCCCCGCCGCTCTTTCAACGCCCCCTTCCTTTTTTCTCCCCAGTGCGGGTAGACACCATGTCTCAGACCCCGTACCAGCCCGTCTTCACAAACACCAACCCTTACGCTCCCCAGCCGGACGTCTCCCGGGACACCCAGTACTACACCCCGGAGACTGAGCACCTCCAGCTCCATGATGACCGCTCCAACGACCTCCCGCCTGGGGCCGCTGTCCCCCGATTCATGGGTGCTGCCGCTCACCACGAACACCGTGCCTCCTTCGCTTCCTCTAACCCTACCCTTACTGGTGACGACTATAATGCTTCTACCCTCGCTCTCAACGAGCGTGGCAAGCAGGGCTTCTACACCTATAACTACAACGACTCGGACCTGAACGCCTCACACGCAAACATCCCCAAAGAGTCCTACAGCATCCCCCAGGATAGGCCTTATGCTCCCAAGCGGTCATCCCGCAAAAAGGCTATCATCATTGGTGCCGTCGTTGCTCTTGTAGTCATCGCAGGTGCCGTTGTCGCCGTATACTTTGCCGTCATCAAGCCTAAGCAAGACAAGAATGGCACGAGCGGCAACTCATCCACAAGCAGCGGCAACAATTCCACATCCCCATCAGGTGGCAAGAACCCATCCCTCGCCATTCAAACAGGTAGCGATGGTAGCACCATCACCATGGACGATGGCACCTCCTTCACCTACAACAACTCCTTCGGTGGCTCCTGGTACTATGACCCTGCCAACCCCCTCGTCAGCTACGCACGCGCACAGCTGTGGACGCCCGCCCTGAACGAGACGTTCAAGTTTGGCGAGGACCCAATCAGAGGGTTCGTGCCAAAGTTAATTTGTTGCATAGTCATAAGCGGGTGCTGATCTGTCATGTCTAGTGTCAACCTTGGCGGATGGCTCGTGACTGAACCGGTGCGTCGAATTTTCATCTCCACAGTGTCAGCACCGTTGCTAACGCCGAACGGTCTCCTGGTGTTTTAGTTCATGTAAGTCTCCCTCCTAGGCGGATTCACCGCACGAGAGTAATATTTGCCACAGCGTACCCGCTCTGTACGAGAAGTATGTCAACACTTCAAATCCGGCATTCGACGAGTGGGATCTGTCTCAGAACATGGCTGCTGATACCGCGAATGGCGGTCTTCAACAGCTTGAGAACCACTACAAGACTTTCGTCGTCAGTTGTTCCGTCGAACTTTCATCGCATTTGTTCGCTCACGACTTTCTTCTAGACCGAGCAAGACTTCGCCCAGATTGCCGCAGCCGGTCTCAACTTCGTTCGTATTCCCATTCCTTTCTGGGCCATTGAGACCCGCACGAACGAGCCGTACTTGGCTAAGACTTCCTGGACGTGCGTATATGCAGTGTTAGGCGCTATCTTACTATGCTCAAGCCCATACATCATGGTAGATACTTCCTGAAGGCCGTCGCCTGGGCACGCAAGTACGGTCTCCGTATCAACCTTGACCTCCATTCGCTTCCTGGATCCCAAAACGGCTGGAACCACTCCGGACGCCTCGGCACCATCAACGTGCTCTACGGCCCCATGGGTATCAACAACGCTGAACGGTCGCTCGACTACATCCGCATCATCTCCGAGTTCATCTCCCAGCCTGAGTACAAAGACGTCATCGTCATGTTCGGTATCACCAACGAGCCCTTCGGCCCTACCATTGGTCAAGACGCCGTCCAACGCTAGTACGTCTGTTTCCTTCTGTGCATCTGACGACGCCGCTGACGCTTCTTGCTCAGCTACGTCAAGGCCTATGATATTGTGCGCACTGCGTCCGGCACTGGGGAGGGCAATGGCCCTTGGGTCGTCATGCATGATGCATTCCTCGGCCTGACCAACTGGGCCGGCTTCCTCCCGAACGCGGATCGCCTGCAGCTCGACATCCACCAGTACATCTGCTTCGGCGGCCAGTCCGCAGACGACTATACGGTGCGTGTCTCCAGCGGCCAGGCGTGCTCGACGTGGGCGAAGGGGCAGAATGACTCGATGACCGCGTTCGGCATGACGCACGTCGGCGAGTTCAGTCTCGCGATCAACGACTGCGGCCAGTGGGTGAACGGTGTAAATCTCGGCGCGCGCTACGACGGATCGTTCACCGCAAGCCACTTCGACAAGACCGGCGACTGCGCGCCGTACCTCAACTACCCTGCGTACGACGACAAGTGGAAGGCGGCAATGCAGCAATTCGCGCTTCAGTCCATGTCTGCTCTCCAGGTATGATGTTGTTAGGACTTCCTTTGGTGGCGCATATACTGACCTAAGATGCACTGAGCGTAGAACTGGTTCTTCTGGACTTGGAAGATCGGCGAATCCTCAGTTACAGGCCTCGTCACCGCTCCCGCTTGGTCGTACAAACTCGGCCTCGAGCAGGGCTGGATGCCCAAGGACCCCCGCCTCTCCAACGGTGTCTGCGAGAACACCGACCCGTTCAACCCGCCCCTCCAGGCTTGGCAGACCGGTGGCGCGGGCGCAGGCCAGATCCCCCAGACCGCCCTCAACGCGCTCACGTGGCCCCCAGCGACACTGACGAATGAGAATAACCTCGCGACGCTCCCGCAGTACACCCAAACGGGCTCGCTCATCACGCTCCCCGGCCCCTCGCTCACGTCCGTCTCCGGCGCGAGCTTCTCGACTGGCAATGGCTGGGCGCAGCCCACCGACTCGGCGCAGATGTTCGTGCCCGTCGCGAGCTGCGGCTACCTCGACCCCTGGATGGGCCCCACCGCGAGCCCCGCCGCATGCCCGCCGCTCAATGGCCGTCGTGCACCGGAGGCAGCGGCATTCCCGGCCCCGACGACGCCGCCATCGCCCTCGAGGTTCGCATGAGCGTGGGTGTGAGTGCGAAACGTTGAACGGTTGGCGACATGACGTCGTCTGCGTTGCGTTCCTGGGTAATCGACATTCCATTCTCTCTCCATTCGGACCTGCTACCTACATACCTACTCGCATTTTCGCTTACTTACCTAGTACCGACTCGCTCTGCTTCGCTCGGCTGCGGGGCGGGACACCCGTGTGCTCTGGGGTCGTCGCACGCCCGCGGTGGAGCCATAGTCGTAGTCGTAGTCGCGCTTGGTCATGTTGTGCTTTACATAGTTTAGCTGTTGTTCACGGACTCTCTTCTTCCTGTTACATCCTAGTGCTCACTCACCCCACACGCCCACACACACACGGACTGGACTCTCTGAACTGCTCTTCGAATTACGCTGCTGCTGTTGTTGTTCATAGTTGCGGGGCCCACCTTAGCGTAACTGACTTTGGCGCTTGGTCCTCTGCTCTCTAGCTTACACACTGCCGTAGTGCCTATTGACGATCAAGGCTCGTTCTGGACCTGGAACACTCGCGGACGTCATGATCGACAGACTGTATCCAAAAGCATGGGAACAACGACGACGACGCGAATCCTGGTGAGCCGTAGTGCAATCGTAAATACGACGCCGCGGAGACTTGGCGTGAGATGCGTGAAGTGGGGTTGGTATTATATAGCTACAGTGTGGGCACAAAACTACTGGTAGGGCCCCGTACAGCGGCCCGAACCCTCAGAACTCAGTGCTCTCCGCAAGTCGTGGCATAACGGTCCTCGAGATCCTCTTGGCCGCCGTACCCGCCCTCGAAATCCCTGTCGGGCTCCGACTTCGCGGGCTTCGCTTCAGGCTGCTTGTTCGCGAGCTCGTCCCGGATGGCCTTCAGCTGCTCGGCTTCCTATATCGGTGTTCGCAATGATTGAGTGCGGAGCGGGAGCGAACTGAACTTGCCTTCGCGCGAGCATATTGGTTCTCGGCAGCCTGTTCCCTCTGCTTCCAGGCTCCATCCTGTTTGCGATTGTGAGCTTGCTGGCCTGGGACCTCCTGAGGGGTTCGAAAGCGGCACCTGGGCTGTTTGTCCAGACGACATCGGTATAAAATTCAATGGGTAGTGAGTGCGTGTCAAGTGTTCAGGCTTTCGAGGGCGAGCGGACGTGCTTCGACTTGTTCTTGCAGCGACTGGGCATGCCGAGAGCATACGTCATGAACTTCCGAAAAAGGACGCCGCCCTCCGGAACGTCCGTATGTGCAACGTGATAATATGTTCGCTGGTGTAACCAAACGATGATGCTAGTGACAATACAAGATCCTATATCGTAGTCAAGTGCAAGGTGGAAAGCGTGCGCGTCTAGGTGATACATGATGATATCTACAGTCTGTCCGGCTCTTGCAAGCGGGGATAAACTACTGGTGCGGGAAGTTGCCGTTCGGAGGGTTCTGCGGCTGCTGAAGCTGTTGCTGCTGAGCATGCGCGGTATACGATTGACGCTACCACAGACCGTCAGCCTACGACTTGAGCAATGCAGTCCGGACTATTTACCCACCTGCTGTAGCAAGGCGTGGATCTGCTCCGGGGTGAACGAGGCGCGCATGTTTTGGATGCCCGGTATGCCCTGCATGTTTTGCAGATAGAACTGCGGCGGCACTTGCAACAAGGTATTCATCTGCAGGCCTTGCACCGGCTGGCCGGGAACGGAGGGCGGCCGCGGAACAGCGCCAGCGTTCGAAGGACTAGCGGCGGGAAGTGGCGGCGAGTGGTGGGGGGCGCCAGGAGACGCACTCGTTGCTCGAGCGGCGAACGATGGAGACAAATGTGCAGCGCTGAGCGCAGGTGCTGCCGCGGTTAGAGCGGCTGAGGCGTTTGAGTGCGGCACCTGTGCTTGCGCTGGCACTTGGCCCTGAGGGGGAGACTGCGCTGGGGCGGGGGCTTGCCCTTGTGCTTGCAGCAGAGCTTGCCCCTGTCCTGCCGCTGCCATCGCCCTCATGTGCGCTGCCTGGGCCGCCTGAGCTGCCAGTTGGGGCGGTGACATCCGGGAGCTCGCATTAGCTGCCAGGTGAGCAGCGATTCGTTGTTGGTGTGATATACCAACCTGAGGAGTGCGAATCTGCGGGACTTGGGCAACGCCGTTTGCCGACCTGGGGACGCCATTCGCATTTGGAGGAAGCATTTGCCCCTGAGGCGTTTGAGGCTGCTGCTGTTGGATGTCCAGACAAGTAAGTGGCACATCCACCACGCCATCCTAACAATATCTTACAGCGTTTTGCGGCATAGCCTGCCCTTGAGCACGTTGTGCTTGTTCCCGTAGAAGGTGCTGTCGAGCAAGTTCGTCATTTCTGCGACGCATGAGGAGTTCTTGGGCATCTCTCGCCTCCTTCTCCGCCTTCATCCGACTAAGTTCGGCCGGCGTCAACTTGGGCAACTTTGTAAACTGTCCATGGGTGTCGTGTACCGCAGTGGGCTTCACGCGCGGCGCAGCTACATCACACCACACCAATAAGCGCACTGCGGCTATATATGTTGCAGCATCCACGCACCGTTCGACTTCTGAGCCTGCTCCCTCCGTTTCGCCGTCCTCTTGATAGTATCATGCATCGCTGAATGCCGGCGTCGTTTCCTCGACTCGCCCTGGTTCGCACCAGTCGCGGCGCCATTGCTAGACATAGCGACACTCTGGTTCGCAGACCTCTTCAAGCCTCTGGTCGTCATGTGTGAAGCTGACGTCGATGCGGACGATGCGGAAGGGGCGTTATCTTCTGTCGCGTCGGCGCGGGCAGCGGCGCTGAACTTCTCTTTCCAGCGTTCTAGACACTCCCAAGGCGAACGTTTATCCGTCGAAATGGTGACTCGCAACGAGTTGAACGCATCGGCAATGAGGTGCCAATTGTACGGGTACTTCTCGACCGCCTGCTTGAGAATGGCATCTTCCGCGGGTGTCCAGGCAACAGCATCCCCGTGTTCCGCATTCCGCTTGCGAACGTCCCTAGGAGGCGGAGGCATGAATGCAGGATGACCCGTCGGCGTGTTCGACTTGTTCGCGGTTCCCTCAAAGAGTGCTAGGATGCAAAGTGAGCATGCTTCTAGAGACGCCAACGTGGCTCCGAAAATACTTACCGCACAGGTTCTCATCGACGGGGCGGGCAGGTGGAACATCAACGTCCGCGAAGATGGGGGTCTCTTCGATTTGGGACCATTTGCCATCCTTGAAGTTGCTTGCGGGCTTGAGCGTGCCTAGAAGAGTTGGTTTCACGAACATGAACTTGGACGTAGGCGTGAGTTTGGTGTAAGCCGCATCCTCCGCACGCTTGTTGGGGTCATCCCTGTCTGCCCGACGATCAGACTTCTTCTTGCCATTGCCATTGCCTTCTTGGGCAGACCCAGGCGGGGGAGCGACGTCGAGCATCGCATAAAACGGAAGGTCGGCGAAGATCGCATTGAGGTCGTGTGGAACAGGCGCATAGGGATGGGAGCTCGAGGCCGTTGGATCTTCAGTACCAAGGTCTGACATGCTCTTCACAAGATCGAGATCGTCCAAGTCGATGAACAGCTTGTCAAAATCGGAATATAGAATGTGATCGCGGACTAGGTGGTGCTCCAGAAGCTGGCGGCTGGTCTTGAGTTTGGATTTGCCTGGGACCGCCTCGCCTTCCTTTCCGGTTTGGCCTAGGACGGGATTCTTGGAAGAGGCCTTCAAGCCAGGGTGGACTTCTGGCTCCGCTGGTTTGACGGCAGACGTGTCCGCGAGTTTCTTCATGTCCGCCTGTGGACGTTTCGTCTCATCCACTTCCATTGCGTGGTCGTCGCGAGTACTGCTAGTGGTGGCTAGCGCCGTCAGGTCCTCGATCTCCTCTATCTTAGGCTTGAAGGTGACAACATCCTGGCCGTTCTGCTGTGCGGGACCCTGCTCCAGTTGCGCAAGGGCTTCTTGCAAAGCTTGACTAGGCTCAAGCGAGTCGCAAACCGGATCCTTGTCTTGTTCGTCCTCGCTCTCGTCGTCCGACCCGTAGCCATTCTGGGAGCCAGTGTCTCTGGAGTCGACACCATTTTCGTCCGTGTCCTGAGTTTCTCCGAAGGGTCCCTCAGCCTCCACAGCCACTGCTCCGTCCATCATCTCTATATCCTCTGGCAGCGGAGGTTTCCACAAGACGACGATGCCTCTTCGGACACGTTCCTCTAGGGAACCCGCCTCGTGCCACTCCATCACCGCATGGGCTAGGTTGTACGCAAGAACGAGTTTCCATCTCCGCTCTTCCCGGAAATCCGTGCGCATCCATCGCTACGAGACTCGTTCAGCAAACGCCATGTCAAGAGGAGGACTGCTAAGTCACCATCTCATCCAGGAGGTAATCCCAGTGTGTCTTCATCAAGCCACCCACACCACGCTGCTTCTTAGGTTGCCGAAAACTCCAAGCGCCAGAGTCCTTCAACGTCTCGATGCGCTCGAATACACGGAGAAGATGCATTTCTGTGATACCGACCTATGAACACATAAACGATCCAGGCTACACAAGGACTCGAGGGCGATACGCACCGACCAGTCGCGCGTACTGAGACACTTCGTCGCTCTTGACAACTTCATATGCACGGGGTTTGCTCTCAGAACAGCGGCCCACCTGTTGAGACCCATGGGTTGCCATTCTTCCTTCTTCGCGTCACCCCCTTTGTCACGCTTACTACGTTTAGACGGCTTCTTCTTCGCGAACTCCATAGGAAGCAAGTGGAGGGGAGGGAGTGGATAAGGCGGGTCGGGACCGAATTCATGGGGACCTCTAGCGTTTTCGACGGTCATCGGCTTTTCTGCGCCGTCGTTGAAGGAGAACACGGACTCAGGCTGGAGTTGGGGATGGGGGATCGCGTAGTCAACGGCACGGCGGAGAATATGTTGGTCGACAGGTATAGGCGATGACCGCGGTTGCGAAGGTCCTAGCATGGCCATGATCTGGTCCTCGCTGTGTTCCTTGGTGAGCTGGGTCGGCGCTACTGTCTCGAACGGAACAGCTGTCCTTTCCGCGGGCGATGACGACTTCACCTGAGATTCCGCCTCGATGGCTTCCATTTCTTCATCATCCAGCGGTTCCTCCTTGATGCCGTCAGGTTCATCACAGACGAGTTGCAAAGGAGAAGGATGCGAGGGCTGTGACGGGGGAAGGGAAGTGCGGCTCGAAGAAGGATCCCGTACCACGACGAGCGATTCCGCGGATGGTTGAGGAATGGGGGATTCCAGACCGAAGGCGTTATAAGAGGGACCGGGTAGATCCTGCTGCGCAGGGGTGGGGGACTTCTCAGGAACAGTGTCCTGCGTGGGATGCAGCTCTTGTTCTACGACACCTGGTGACCCTGGAGCAGCGTCTGGTACGACGGAGGGTTCCCGCGCGGTGACTCCTTCGCTTGGGCTTGGCTTAGTTTCCGGAACATCGACGACTTCGGAAGGAGGCTCGGAGACAGAGTCAACATCCATGGAAGCGTCCGCTGGGGGTGTGGATGCGTCGGGAACGGGAACTTGGGGAGCCTCTTCTTCCTCTTCTTCTTCCTCCTCTCGCATCTCTTTCGGGGGAGGCGATACAGGTGGTTCGGACATGGGAGATTCCGATATGACGTTGTCCACAATCTCATGCTCAAGCGGTAGCGGCTCATGTGCAATAACGCACACCGGGGAGTATGCAGGAGGAGTCTCGGGCAGGGCAACTTCTTCCTCGAGGAGACTTGAGATGTGGCCGGACTCGGGGCTAGGCACACATACCACAAATGGGGGTGGGTGGTCTACACAGAGCGAGTATATGTTGGATACTCACTGCCTCTCGAGGTCAAACCTCTCCAGAAATAGCTGAAGGTTCCGCTCGTCGGTCTCCTCCTCTTCCTCCTCCAGCGTAATGAAAGAGCCGAGGTTGTCCCGCTTTTGTATGAGATGGTACATCTCGCGAAGCAGTTCGTTCCGTCGCCTGCTGATTTCCCTGCGAATAGAGACTCGATGAGCACTGAGTTGCGACGACAAGGAGACGGGAACTCACCGGAGCTGCATAACACGCTCCTCAACGAGTGACTCCGCGGTCACGGACATTGTTCCGAGGGATGGACCGACCGGGGGGAGGAAACGTGTGGCACGGATCGCGTGTGTGGCTGAAGACTAGGATGACCGGGAGCGCGACAGAAAGCATACAGTTGCCGTGGCGCGAGTAAATTCTTTAGGAATCGATGAAAGGCGTAAGCAGGAACGTCTACCGGAGAAATAGGAGCCCCGGAAGAAAGGTAGAGACGTGCAAGAGGTCAAGATGAAAGGATCAGGACGAGTGGTGGTTCGGTAACATCCGAAATGGTGCTCGTCCCGTTATGGTAACCATTCAAGATCGTCCCAGTTGCGGTTATCGCGCGGAGACTCATTCGGGGTCCGTCTCCCAAGCCTTATTCGAAGAACTAATAGGACCTCCAACACCGTGGGTATCGAAAACAGTTGCGTAAGGATTAGGATGTATATTTTGAGAATCGGTCATTCAGTTTGCCTTCACCCCACTAACCCGATCCGTTGTGAGTAGCCATGGCGAAGCTCGCCTTGCTCGACTCGAATTAGAAGGTGAATAAGGGAGACAGCGATCCTAAACACTACCATAACCAATGAGCATATGCAATAATAATTATCTGCGCGACTCTGCAGCCCCCGGTGTTGCTCGAGCGCAGCCATCACATCTCACTAAGGTGGTAACTACGGGTATCGACGAGAAAATGCGTGGATCTGTACACAAACGAATGGCGCAACTGAAGAGACGGATGATGCTGATGGGGACCAGGAACCCAGGATCACCACATTGAAGAGCATAGTCTATGAGCGTCCACAGAGAGCACCCCAGTCCGACCTGGCCCGAGACTTTCAAAACCTCGCCCGAGACAAGCTCCTCCTCGGAACCCCCCACCGCCCGCTTATCCTAACGCTGACATTACTGCTTCGAGTCCGTCGATGCCACCGAGTCCGTTTTCCGCTTCCCTCCACCGAGGTGCCCAAGTTTCTTGAGGCTGGCGGAGACGCTGCTCTTCTTCCTCCCGTGTGTCTTCTTGCTCGCTTTTGAGTCCATCGACTTGATTGACGCAACCTCAGCGGCGGCATCCGCCGCCTCCGCCTCCGCGTGCTCGCCCTCGTGTTCGTCCACGAGTACGCTATCGGCAACCAGTGAATCTTCCGCCGTCGTGCCGGAGACGCCGCCGCCGCCAACCAGCCTGATCGTGGCCGCAGGCTCCTGATTTGATGGGGCATCCTCAGCATCAATGAGGACGGGCGAATCTTCGTCGGCCTTGGAATAGGATCCCAATACGGCGTCGGCCTCCGAAGATCCCACGAGCGTCGAATCCTCGTGAAGAAGGTCCGGCACGGCGACTGGAGAGGTGACGATCTCGACAGCCTTGAGAGCCTCCTCAGGGGAGTCGACCAGGTTTGTCTGAATCTCCAGAGTAAGCTTCGGCGACGGAGATCGTGACCGCGCCTTGCGGGGAGGGACAGCCGTGAGAGGGACGGTGGACAGGGACTCCTGACGCACGGGGTTTCCTTCGATATCGTTTTGAGGCGGGAAAGCAGGCCTGACTTCATCGTCGTCCGGCGTGAGGTTGCTGGGTGAAGGGAGATCGACCGGCATGGGCGCCGGAGGCTTGGTGACGGATATCGTGGGGAGCCGTCTTGTCGAGTAGTTCGTGACGGTTCCTAAAGGAGTGGGTAGAGACGATTCGTCCAAAGCGCTCGTCTCCTTCTCGTCGTCGCCGACGACGGGTATCACGACCTCCGTGCCAGAACCAGCGGAGCTCGTCGATGGCGCGAGGATCAACGGATCAGGAACGACCTTCTCCTACGTGTTATTAGAGTGGATGACGAGCGCAACCGTTTTCGACTCACCTTCGCCTTCTCTGGGGGCGGTTGAAGGACACTCTCGGGCACGATGCCCGCATCTATCCACCTCCGCACGCTCTTGTCCGCCCAAGCCTCCAGGACGCTCCACCCTTTGTACTCCCCAGCCAACCTCAGCCCACCCGTGCCCGTATCACCTCCAGTATCACCCTGCCCGCCTCCCACGCCGTCGAAGAAGTAGCTCTCGTAGCCAATCGAGTCCTCGCTCCCCTCGCTCCCCTCGTTCCCGCCGCCCATCTCAAACCCCTCCCCGCTCTCCAAGTCCTCCACGAACCCGGCCAGGAACTTCGCCCACCCACCCGGCCCGTCGCCCCGCCACATAACGACCTTCGTGTCGAAGTCTCGCCCGAAGACGATCACCTGCCCCACCGCGCCGCCCTCCCCGGGGTTCATGTCGATCCCGAGGTAGTTACCCGCCTTGTCCACGACGAGGGGGATCCACCCGCGGCACGAGTATTCCCGCCGAACCCACCCCGCTGGAATCGAGTCCATCATCTCCCGCAGGCCGGCGTTGGCGCCAGTCGCAGGGTCGTCATCGACCTCGCGCCAGAACCGCCACTCCTCGAGGACGTCCTCCAGCGGGAGGAGCGTCAAGCCGAAAAACAGACCTTCAGAGCACCCGGCGGAGCTCTCGGGCTCCTGCCCGTCGACGCACAGATAGGACTCGCGGACAGGCTGGGGGAGCGAGAACCCAAAGGCCATCTCGAGTTGCGCGAGGTCTTGCGGGAGGATGCCGTAGTTAAGGGTATCGCCAAGCTCGGGGTATTCGCGCTCGAGCCACAGACGGAGGCGGTTCCATGTAGTCGAGAGTGGGGGGTATGGCAGTCCTGCGCCCGCAGCGGTGTTGTGCAACGGGAGGATCGACGTGGATTTGGGGGTCACAGCGCTGCCCGTGTGCAGAGCGTTTCATTAGCATCATCACGATATCAAATGCGAGGACGCGTGGAGACATACGAGCTGGGGACGTCGTAGTACGGGCCTGACGGCGAAGGAGGGGGATACGAATACGACGACGGTGGAAACTGTGCACTCTGAAGGGTCTCCGGGTTGAAGGCATCAGGATGAGGCGACTGACCCGGGGAGGATGTGGGCAAGCTGAACGCCTCGATGGTCGAAGTCATGGCCCTGCGAGAGGAGGTGCGGCTGTTTTTGCTGGTAAAGAGACTTGCAAGCCAGCTCATGGTGGGTGTCGTGGGTTAGGACGGCAGGCCAGCAGAGCAGCGATGGGGAGGTAGGTGATACAAAGCCAGACAAGTGGAGCCAAAGAACCGCTCTCGGGCGAGGCGCTAATGTCGGGAGGCAGGTGAAGGTGCCAAAGCTAATCAGGAGAAGAACTGCGGAAGATCCGCCAGAGCCTGGAGGCAGCGCGAGGTTGTGTCGTGCGGCGAGGGGGCTCCGGAGGATGAGGGGTGGAAAGAGAGCCAGGTGCTGTTGGCTGGAGTGAGCTCAGGAGTGGTCGACGCCGTCAACGGTCAAGTGAAACATATCACTGTCACTCCCCGACCCCGGTGACGATCCTTAGGCGCCCGTCGCGGGGCCCTCGCTGCCCCCTGCATGCGGACTGCCTGGATCGTTTGGCTGTCCTCCGGCTATGCGGCCTGTCTTCCGAAGTTATTCCACAATTCGCAGTAACATTCTCCAGCTCACTCGCTGAGCAATACATACATCCTCGTCATCCGAAATGTCATACCGCTCTGTAGCCCTCAGCGCGAACTCCGAGGTACATACTGTATTGCAACGAAACAAGTAGTTGCAATCCTTAAACTTTCCCACCGAGGCCCAGGGCAAGTGGTCGATGGGATAAGTGGCCAAATTACGGCCACCCGTGAATAATATACGGATCTGTCTAATGATACAAATGTACAGCGACGACAACACAGCAGACCAACACCACTCAGAACGTTGCCAGCACGTCCGCAACCCGGAAGTCACAAGCGGTCTTGGCCCGGAGCTCATCAAGTGTCACGCCCTCCGCAATATCAGTCAAGGTCAGCTCGCCCGCAACGCGGTCGACCTTGAACACCGCCAAGTCCGTGACAATCATGCTGACTGTACGCGCACCGGTGAGGGGGAGACTGCACTCGCTGACGATCTTAGGCGTGCCATCCTTCGATACGTGCTGCATCGTCGCGATAACCTTCGTCTTGTCGGGGTTGGAGACGAGATCCATGGCACCACCAATACCTGCGTAGTCGTTAACTTCAAATCCACCCCCAGGACAACATATAGAATGTACTCACCCTTAACGAGCTTGCCAGGGATCATGAAGTTGGCGATGTCCCCCGCTTGCGATACTTGCATGGCCTACACACGCGACAGATAAGCTGAGGCTGGAAACGAACGCCGTAAGGATGCTTACACCGAGACAAGTGACATCCATGTGACCGCCACGAATCATGTTAAACGACTCCGCGGAGTCTGCATTTACAGTCAGCACCCTGACAAAACATCACCACGAACCAGAAGACTTACCGAAGGTCGAGGCGCCAGGAAGCAACGTTGCGGTTTCCTTGCCGGCGTTGATGATATCACTACGAGGCAATGAACCGCTCAGCACCACACTGCGCCCACAGTGGTCTGTTCAACTCACGCATCAACCTGGTCGGCGGTGGGGTAGGGACCCATTCCCAGGATGCCGTTCTCGCTCTCCACCCACACCTTAACATTAGGGTCGAGGTACTGACGCAACCCATAAGTAATGATTGATAAAGCACAACGACGACTTTGCTTACCTCTGGGATGATGGTGGGGACACCAACACCGAGGTTAATGTAGAAACCGTCGCCGATCTCGCGGGCGGCACGCTTCGCAATCTTGTGGCGCCAATCCAAAGCGGCCTTCTTCGAGTCGCCCGTCTTCTGCTGGTCAGCGGCGCTAGGCGCGAGTTTTGTGACCTCGATCGACTTGGGCTGCGCCGCCTTCACGATACGGTCGACGTAAACACCCGGGACGTGGACCGCGTTCGGGGACAGGCTTCCGACCGGGCTGCAAAACAGAAGGTCAGTGCCACTGTGAATGATACGGTGCGCAGCCGTCAGCTGTGACGTACACAATCTCCTCAGCCTCAACGATGGTAAGTTTTGCGTTGCGGGCCATGACGCCATTGTAGTTGTTGGCCGTGTATCTGATGAGTGTCTCAGCACCTTCTTCGCCAGCGCCTGCTCGGGAAACCGCGCTACTGACCTGAAGACCAAGTTACCGACCTCGTCCGCTTTCCATGCATGCACGAAGGCCACGTCGCCGGCAATCGCGGGCTCCATGATGAACCTCCGGCCGCCGAAGAGACGGGCCTCCTTCGGGTTTCCGGGGATCATGACGCCAGCCTTCATCCCTCCGGGGTTGTAGCGGATCGGAATACCGCCCGACTCCACGGCGGTGTTGGCGCCAGTGGGGGTGAAGATGCATGGCTCGCCGGACGCGTGGGCGTGCAGACGGGCAACGAGGGTACCCTGGGGAACGAGCTCGATGCCGACCTCGCCGTTGAGGTACGCCGACTCGAGATACTTGTTCCTGCACGCGGAGAGAAGGCGGGGTCAGGCGGACAACACGGGGCACGAGCGCGGGAGAAGAGCGCACCCTCCGAGGTATGAGATCATCACATTGTCGAGCTGATTCGACTTGATGAGCTTGACTGGGGACCTGGGTGAGCACACGCAGGGAAGCAGCGTCCGGAAAGCCAGCGGAAACGCTTACCGAGACCGTGGTCGCCTGCCCCCGCGTTGTTGGACACGGCAGTCAGATTCCGAACGTCAGGTCGTTTTGTGAGGGCGGTGATGAGGGTTTCAGGAATTCCACACAGTCCAAAGCCTACGCGGGAGACATGGTAAGCGAGCCTTATCCAAGTGCAGTACGCCAGGAATATTACGTACCTCCAGACAGGATGATGTCGCCGGTCTTGACGTCTCTTACAGCCTCGTCTACCGAGTCCCAAACCTTCGTTTTCCTGGGAGCATCTCCGACAACGGAGTAATACCGCAGACGAGTGGCGATGGCGATGCGGCTGCTACTGTGTGCGCGGGGGATAGCAATGGCACGAGCCCTAAGAGCCAACATGACGGGTATCAGGGATGGGATGTATCAAGAAGAGGGAAGATGGGGTATGCGTGTGGAGGAAGTCGATGATGATGACACGGAGCCAAAAGAAACTGAGTGGGGTGCGACGATCGTGAGGTATAAAGGGAGAGGGAGGCCAGAAGAGTGGGGCTTTACAGGGAGTGCGGAGGTTATATAGCTGAGTGTGGCTCGGGAGGCTGCGGGCAGGGCATACGGACGCTGTCTCTTCCGGCGCAATTCCGTGCATGTGCTTGGTTTCGGAAAGCTGTGGGGGAACATCTAATGAGTGTGAAGGAGGAGTTGGTGGTCAAACTGGTCAAGAGATCGTCCGGCTCCGATGGCCGTACCCCGCATTCCCCAGACCAGTATGGGCGCCTGTCGGGGCACCCAATCCGATGACGCAGGAACCGGCCACAGGCGAGAAGGTCCTGGTCGTCTCTTGTTCCGCTACTTGACCGTGCTGTGGCTTCCCGTTGCATGATCCCTTACCCACACATAGTCCATCCCATCGTCTCGGGCCCTTATCTCCCCCCGTGCGGGGTTAGAGGTGAATGCGGACAAGTGCACATCATGGGATCGGGCCCGCCTATATGCCATGTATGTAATTGGGTTCATAGGAATTCGAGAAGAGAAAAGGTATACAACACGCGTGTCCTCCCCGTAAATTGACTCTTACGCTCGGCCGAGGTTGGGCGAAACCTTGAACTCTGCCGCCGTCTTCGCCTTCACTTCTTCCAGAGTTACTCCCTCCTGCAGTTCCGACAGTATCAGCGTACCCGTCTTTCGGTCGACGTCGAACACCGCAAGCTCGGTGATGATCTGGCTAACAGTGCGCGCGCCGGTCAGCGGAAGCGTGCATTCGTTCAGGATCTTCGAGCTGCCATCCTTCGCGCAGTGCTCCATCACGACGATGACCTTGGTCTTGTCTGGGTTCGACACCAGGTCCATCGCCCCCCCAATGCCCTTGACGAGCTTGCCTGGAATCATGAAGTTTGCGATGTCGCCCTTCGCAGACACTTGCATCGCCTGTGAGTTTTGTCCCGTCAGTCTACTGCATCCGTGAGTGGGAAGAACGTCGGGCTGACCCCGAGAATAGCGACGTCGATGTGCCCGCCGCGAATCATCGCGAACGACTCATAGGAATCTGAGGATTCAAAACGTCAGTTCTCTGCCGCCGGCACCGGGTCATTTAGGTCGTACCAAACACTGCCGACCCAGGAAGAAGGGTTACCGTTTCTTTGCCGGCGTTGATGATGTCACTTAACGGAGTCTCTTCAGTAAGTGCATGTTTCAAACCCACGGAAGGGGTCGCACTCACGCGTCGACCTGCTCATTGGTGGGGTACGGGCCCATGCCGAGGATGCCGTTCTCACTTTGGAGCCAGACCTTGACACCCGGGGGAAGGAACTGCATCCAACAAGTCAGGTCCGAGAAGCATAGATCCAAGGTACTGGACCAACCTCTGGAACCAACGTGGGCATCCCAATACCAAGGTTGACGTAGTATCCGTCTTTCAATTCCTTCGCCGCCCGGTTGGCAATCTTGTTCCTCGTAGCGAGCGCGGCCTGCTTGGCGGGGTCCGATGACTTCTCGTCTGCAGGAGAAGAGTCCCGCGCCAAGGACATAATCTCAATCTCCTTCGGCGCGGTCGCCTTCACGATACGGTCGACATAGATGCCAGGCAGGTGAATGGCATTCGGCGACAGGGAGCCCACAGGTACGATCTCCTCCGCCTACACTCGTGTTAGCATGGCGTGTTCGCCTACATCTCCCTGTACGTACCTCTACAATGGTCAACTTCGCGTTTCTCGCCATCGTCGGCGAGAAGTTCTTCGCGGCATATCTGAAAACGCAGTTCCCGACCTCGTCGACCTTCCACGCGCGCACCAGCGCGACGTCGCCAGCAATCGCCGGCTCTAGTACGAACCGCCGCCCATTGAACTCCCGTGCCTCCTTCTTAATCCCGGGTACGGCAACGCCCGCCTTATGTCCGCCTTCCTTTAAGCGGATGGGGATAGAACCGTCCTCCACTGCGGTCGAAGCACCGGTGGGGGTGAAAAATGCGGGGAAGCCCGCAGCATGCGCGTGCAGCCTTCCCACGAGCGTGCCTTGAGGTATGAGTTCGAGCGAGATCTTCCCGTCGAGGTAGAGCGACTCGAAGTGCTTGTTCCTGCAGAATCCCGAGCGATGAGTCGTGGAGCGTGAATGTACGTATTCAGACCGCCCGCGGTACGTACCCGCCGATGTACGATGCCATCACCTTGTCAATCTGTCCGTTGAAGAGCAGCTTGCCTGTCGTGTGATTCAGCTGCGTTTGCCTGGAGTTCGTCTGGACCGAGGAATTGTGAAGAAGACGTACCAAGCCCCTTGTCCCCTGACCCCACATTGTTGGAGACGACTGTCAGGCCTGTGATCGAATCCTTCTTCTTGGAAACCGCCGCGATTAAGGTATCTGGAATTCACTCGTATCAGGCACCTCAAAAATGTTCGATACGCGTTCTACGTACCTGGAGTACCGCACAGGCCAAAACCTTCCCCCCAGGGTAACCACGGTGTATGGGTTAATCTCCAAATACGCGCATATATCGCCGTGTCGCGACATACCTCCGCTCAGGACGACGTCTCCCGACTTGATATCTGCGACTGCCTCATCCGCTGAGTCCCACACCTTCTTCTTCGTGGGGAGCGCATCCCCTGCAGCAACGGTACTGTACGAGCTACGCGCCAGGTGCGTTGCAGGAGTCTCAGCTTGGAAGAGGCATGGCCGCAGAAGTGTTCCGATGGGTTTCCGCGCTGGATATCCTCGCAGGACCGCCCTCGATGGGATCGCGCGCGCTGCGCAAGTAGTCCTGGAGGCAAGCATCTTTCCAAGTTTCAAGTCACAGTACAGGTGTGGTTACACCGTATCTCCACCAATTCCGAGTGGTCGCGCTCGCCGTCGGTAGTCTGAGTCTATCTGAGCACGGTCAGAAGTCCCCGCTGGGCGTTCAAGTTCCTGCTGAAGTCCGAGAGCCTGGGTGTCGACGGAGGTCGACGGGTGTTGGGGGCCAGGCAGGGATTGAGAAGGAAGTGAAGAAGCGGTCAGATGGGCTTCGGCCGCGACACCACGGTATATGTGCAGGACGCTGAGCAATGAGCATCGCCGCGCACGCCAGTCGTGGTTCGGGATCGTGTCCATGTGAGCCGCATCGGCCGGTGCTTGTGAGAGCGCGGGTGACGCATTTGGGTTCTGGCAAAACACCACAACCGCTCATCCCGAGTCCCGCTTATGCCCATGTCCGTTGCATGTACAAACTCGGCGAAACTTATACGAACCATCCCGACGTACGGGTCTGAACGGGAGGTAATTCGACTTCATGAATCCGAAGGGGAGAGACGGGATGAGACGGGAGATCTGGAAACGAGCGACAAAGTACAAAGCGCAGCTGACCCTTTGGATGCGGTATGTCTGTACAGGATCATGCTGATATATTCTACATGGTGGATACACTTCGCTAATGTCCATCGTCCTACCAGTTAGTGATGCTAAAGCTTTCACCGCACTTTCCTAGTGGGGCCTCTCGGACGAGCAAATGGTTTCTTGTCGCCGTCATCCGCCGGTCCACCAGCTGCGACCGTCGGAGCATCGAATCCAGCCAGCCCAAGCTCCGTTACAAGGTACTTCTCGTCCAGCTCCGAAGGGTCCGATGTCTCAATCTTCCGCGAAGACAACGTGGAGGTGCTTCCACCTGATTGTAGGAAGTCCTTCACTTCCTTCACAACAACCAGGATAGCACTGGAATAGAGCATGCGGTGCCTAACGGGTGAGGCCGATGGGCAAGAGTAGATGGGGACTAGGCCGCAAGTATAATCAGCCATAGCGTCAGTGCATGTGCGAAGTGCACCCACCAATTTCTCTACGGGGTGGAGAAGTGATGGTTTGTGGCCACCCAAAGAATGCATAAGCTGATTCGATAGTCAGTGATGTTGGTTAGATCGTA
>BACB01000439.1:0-36338 GCA_000338015.2 Ganoderma multipileum BCRC 37180 | reverse complement strand
AAGGCTGGTGCAGTACTTGGCCTCAGCCTCGACGTACGCTCAGTTCCGGCCGCTCTCATCCTCAGGCCACAGCCATCTTCACACCAACTGTCCTCAGGGAGGTCGTAACATTCTACCTGGTGACCGTCGTCGGCCACAACGACAGGCGGCTTACCCCAGCGCTGGCTCACTGGTCCACGCAGCTTCCACCGCGAATACTAGTAACCTAAAGTTCGGCCGTGGCATCTCGCTCCAGGCATCCTATTCCACACCATGGAGAACCCGCCACATGTTCCTTACCAGGCGTACAAAGTGCGTACCTTGCTTTGATAGTGTGATCATGTTATGTCCTCATTACGCCCGGTAGTCCAAGCGACACAATCGTGTCCTCTCCAACCCACAGCCTGCTTCAAATGGTGCCCCCCCTCCCGTCCAACCTCGCCCGAACTCTATTATCTCCAATGGCTTTCCTCACATTGAACCCGTTCTGCCTCACGCCAGCAATGGCGTCGTCGACGTCGAGAAACGCTCTTTAGCTATAATCAATGGTCGCAATACGCCACAGCGTCCGCTTTCAATGATAGAGTCCTTCACCAACTTGCGGCAAGAACCGACGCCTCCGCCTCCGCCTGCAGCGGATTGCATCGTCGAGAAAGTAGTCGTTCAGCCGCAGATGCAGAAGCCAGCTGACAAGACGATCGAGAAACCTCTCCCACCTCCTGTAGATGAACTACCCTCCCCAGCGTCCATTCCTGCATCCACAGCGAAGCAACCTACCCCCATACGTCTTCAACATGTGTCGCCGCCACCTCCAGCCGCTGTGTCACTTCCCTCTTCGCCCACTTCCTCATCGTCGCTCTCTCAAACTAGCTCTCCTAAAGCCAACGGGAAGGCTATCGCCCAATCATCTCCAATCGCAGGTCCTTCAACTCTTCCACCTGCTTCTCCGGGCAAACCTATTGCGTCTCCGAGGAAGACTTCCACCTTTCGTCATGTTCCTTTACGCTCCGCCGCCGCTAGGACGAATCTGCCGACCTCGCCTCTCAGCCGTCCAACCAGCATGATTATCCCGAACCCCGCTTCAATGCTCGCCTCACCCGCCCTCACCGCAAGGAGACTGAACGAGCCAACTAGTGGTGTATCCTCGGCTTCTTCTACCCCTGCCATGAGACCGCAAGATCGTGCTCTGCCTGCAATCCCAGCGTTCGAGCTGCAGCACCCGGCCTCCTCCCTCCCTGCGACCGTTGCTTCCAGTCCCACGACCATAGCGCCTATACATGCGCCAACTGCACGGGTATCAACATTCGGAGCATCTTTGGTGCAAGATATAGCGCCGCCTGTGCACTCGTTACCTTCATCTGCGTCTCCATCGGTGACGCCAACGACATCTACCTCTTCTGCGTTCCCATCTGCCCCGCGGACCCCAGCACGCTCGCCTGCGCCCTACCGACCTGGCTTCCAGCCGAAGGGCGTGTACCGACCGCGGACCGATGAGTTTGTGGAGGCGCGGAACCAAAGCCGAGACGTGGGACGGATAGAGCGGACGCGGCTGGAGCGCCGCCTCGAGAAGCTCATCAACTTGCACTTTCCCCCACCTGGACAGCGCAAGATGGAGGCCTCTGCTGAACCGCGAGCAGTAAAGCAGGAGAACCGGCGCGCGTCATCGCTCTGGGATCTGGACCTGTCAGACCTGAAGAACAAGAGCGCAGGAGACCTGTGGCGGGAGGTTGTGCAGTCGCAGGCGTCGCAGAGCGGCAAGAACGATGTTCGAGGTACGTCCGGTAAGCGAGTGAGTTCGATTTGTGTCGGTGTGTGACCTATGGTTGCAGCCGCGGAGCAGAAGATCACGCCTTGGGAGGGGGACTCGTCCGTGTCGCAGTGTCCTCTATGCACGTAAGTCGTGTGCCGCAACCCGGCTTTGTGATTTGGAGGCTGACATTCAAGGAAGTGCGTCGTTCCACCCGCTTACGAACCGGAAACACCACTGTCGACTGTGTGGCCGTATTATTTGCTCGCTACCGGTAAAGTATCCTCAACGACCAGAATCGTGTTCGCTGCTGTTCGTCGTCGACCAGACCTCGGGTCGAATAGAGGAGGTCGGAGAGGGTGTCGACTACGGCGTTCGGAGACGCACTACTGCGTCACCTGGCAAGCCGCAGAAACGGGAAACACTCAGCGAAGATGAGAAGTTCTTGAAGGGTGTGCGAATATGTCGCGATTGCAGACCGGTGCTGTTGTATGGTTTCCTCTCATTTCCGACTGGCTGCTGCTCATCGCGCTCGTACCTTGATAGACGACAACAGTATCGACAGGAGATCGGCGCCGTTCCTTTGTTCACTCGGCTATACGATGTGCGTCCTCGCTTCAGCCGGAGTAATGGCATACTGACCAAACGTTGTGCAGGCTTTTATCTCCTTGGAGAAAGAGATCGAGGACGAGCTTCCTATATTCCAGGAACTCATTGTCAATCTCGCGTACGTTCCGCGTTACGTCCATCCTAGCCAATATACTTACCGAATGGTATAGGAAGCAGGAGCGTCCAACACCGGAAGCAACAGCCGCTCGAAAGCGGCTCCTCGAGGCGTTCGCGCAGTACGATGCGCTCGCCAAGCGCATACGACAGTTGCCATGTGCTGCTGGCGGTTCGCAGGACCGCATACAAGGCGCCGTCATCGCCCGTGCCAACCTCTTCCTGCAGAAGAACATGTTCCCCCTTCAGGTAAATTCCACTCCTGTACTTGCATAGCACTGCGCTTACTTCCTTACTCATCGACAGTCGCTGCCGAAGCCTAACGGCAATGGTAAGAAGGCAGGAGGGTCCTCGTCGTCTCCTAGCCCCAGTCCTCCTGAGGACCAGATCATTGATCCCGACTCGGAGGTTGCGCGTATCCTGCAGCCGTTGCTGGAACAGGAGGCGTTGCTGGAGACCTTTGTCGAGGAGGCTAAGGCCCACAGGAAGTTTGAGGACGTCAAGACGCTCAAGAGCAACCTCCGGGAGATTCGCGCAGAGATCGAGCGCATCATTGCGAATGCTGAGGAGCAGACACCGACGAGAAGGACGTCAACACGGACATCGATTGCATAGGTAGATGATATTGCGTGGGGTCTTCTTCTCTAGAGGTTCTGTCATCGTGCTACTGCTCGCGTCGTGAAATATTGCTCTGCTCTGCGCCATTCAGCGGTTTGCAGATTCTAGAGTTTCCTAGGGTCCCTGTGGGTCGGAACGGTCAAGGTAGGTTGCTTCCCCTAATTTAGGTGCTACCACTTGTGCACACTTTGAACGAAGGTCGGCCGGGACGTTTCGGAGAAGAAAAAGTCTATGAAGAGACCCAGCAAACCAGAACGGAGCCGCTTGAGACAACTGGCAGTCGACTGGCAAAGTCTTTTCCGTGGACATTCGCGCATGCATGGGCATAGCGGACGTAGTCCGAGACATAAAACAGAAGAAGTTCAAGGCAGTCGGTGGCGTCAAACGTATCAGAAACGAGCAATGGAATCGTGAGGTGCTAATGTAGTACGAGAACATTAAGGCATGATGCATGACGACAAGTACACGACATGAGTGAGAGTGCGATCCCGAGAGAGAGAGAGAGGCGGAGACGAAGAGGCCAGACAATGCAGTGTAGGTGTAACTGTACGGACAATGGAAAAGGTCGTTGGGCAGAGACGATGGATATGAAACACGACGGCGGTCGCAATGTCTCGTGGGATGACCGCACGAGACTGAACCTCGAGAAGGAACGCGAAGAGCATT
The DNA here is from genome assembly GCA_000338015.2 of Ganoderma multipileum BCRC 37180. Taxonomy (NCBI): domain Eukaryota; kingdom Fungi; phylum Basidiomycota; class Agaricomycetes; order Polyporales; family Polyporaceae; genus Ganoderma; species Ganoderma multipileum. The sequence goes on along the minus strand of BACB01000439.1, from coordinate 32,605 downwards.
AGCTGGGATAAATTATGTCGACCGAGCGACCGAAAACGTTCCAGATCCATGAGCCGAGTGTCGATGCCGATGATGATATATGTATGTGTGTATGCGTGGGTGGATTGTCGTGTCGTCTGAATGTGTCTTGCATGCCTGTCGGTATCATAGGTAATACATCCGCTGCCACCAGCCAACCTCCAACTTGAACTATCCAGGGCACCAGCCGAGGATAACAGCGATAATCTCCGTCTAAGATCCGGCGGCGAACGCGCACCGCGCAGCCGCCATATGTACTGCCCACGAACTGGCCCTTTCAAGGGCCACCCCGGTGCCGTTTGGGTCGGAAACAATCTACAGGAGACTGTTCGTTCCACCCAAGATGCGGTGTTCATGCCACGCACACCTGTTGTCTCCTCTTCATGGCCGCAAATGAGCGGTCTAGACAGGAAACAGGGAAAGCCAGAGTGCTGCGGGCATTGCAAAGGCTATAGCAACTTCGAGGTTCCGATTGGCACAGCGGCGCGATTCCTCGACAAGTTCGAACCCAGCCGCCCATCCTCAGGAAGGACGGGAGTCGCGGGCACTGGGGGCAGCTGTGTGCTAATGGCGGTGGCGGCCGAGAAGCCGACCATGGGCGAGTAGGGGCGCATGTTCGGCGTTGGCGCGGGCGAGAAGGATGAGACGTGGAGGAGCATGACGAACTCCTGCGTGGCGTTCGTCAGGGTCACCATTTTTGTCCGCAACGTCGACGACAGCTGGCTCGGCTTGTGCGCGTGCTTGCTGTGAGGGTGGCCATTCAGTTTCGCGGTGGTGGCGGCAAAGGTGGCGGCGGGCGTGGGCGTCGAGCCGTTGGTCGTTGTCCCGGCGCCGCGCGTCTTGAGGGCTCGCGACAGCTGGATGACAGTCTGGGAGAAATGACAAGGGGCGGCGAGGTTAGAATCAATGTGATATCGGCGACACACTCCGAGAAAAGCAAGCAAACAGCACCGCCCAAGCGGAGCGCACGCGGACGGGCAGCTAGGGCAATGAGAGTCAAGCGTGTATGGCAAGCTCCGCGGTGAAGAGGTGCGATGTGCCCTTCAGTAAGGGAGCCAAGAATGGCACGACCTGCAAGCCGGCAGACGCGAGGCAACCACACAGACGCAAGCTCACCTTGACGAATAAATGTGCGTCGTCATGGAGCGCCCTCCCATCCACGGCCTGCGGGTGTGCCCCCTCCTGCACGGCGGTAATACTTCCCCTTAGCCGTGCCGTCACGTCCTTCGCCCGTCCGAGCACCTCGCGGAACTCTTCTCGTGCTTGGCCGTCGACATCCCCCTCCTCCTTCTCGTCCATTTCGTCCATCATCTCCCAGATCTCGGGCGCCGCCTCAACCACGGCCTTTATCGCCCCAATCACATCCCGGTCAACGAGTGTGCTCGACCCCGTGGGTGGAACCGCAGCACCCCCAAGCGATGGCGAATTGGACGCGGTGAGGAGCGAGCTCTGTGAGCCTTGCCGGGAGTGACTTCGTGAGTGAGTGGCCCCAACCCCAACCCCGTGTGGATGTGGATGCCAATCGTGCGCCTGCTGCTGGCCAAGTGGCAGTACAAGCCGCCGCATCGTCCGCACTGGAGGAGTTGGCGTCGAGTACCCTGCCGCCCCGTTCATAATACTCGCACTGCCGGATGGGAGCGATGGCGGAGGGTCGTAAGATGGGAGCATCTTCCCAATCTCGACGTCCTTGTAGCTGAAGGAACCGGCGTGTCGTCGACTTATTTGGCTCTTCCCTAGGTCCAATGAGCGTTGGTTCGTGTTCGTGCGGAGATGCGAGCGCTGCGGAGTTTCTGGTTGTTGTTGGTGTTGCAGCTGTGAAGGGAGGAACGGAGAGGATGCTACGGGCGGGGCGGATACAGGCGATCGAGGCTTGTCGGGCATCGGTGCGGTGGACCGCATTGTTGGCGTCTTCGTACCGTACGACTTGGAGGCCGGGGGCGGACGGGCATCCCAAAGATACGGCCGCGCCGCATCGATATGCGAGGACATCGATGCCCACGACGCAGCAATCTCGGACATCGCGCCGTACAGGACGAGTAACATTTGCCGCGTATATCGTACGTCGTCATGCTTCGCGAGGACCTTCAGCTGCAGGGACAGCATCGACACCGCCTTGCCGAACACCGTCACATTGTCCCGACAACTTTCGATCACAGCACGGCATATTGATGGGCTGGGGAGAGCACGCCGACTAACGGTGTCGAAGCGGTCTAATGCCTGGATCAACTGCGTCATGTACGAACTCGCAGGTCCAAGGACCTTCAGCAAGACTGCGGACAAGCGCTCGTCGATCGCATACACCGTGTAATGCTGAAGCGTCTGGTAGATCTGTGACAATGCGAAGAGCATTCCTCGAACTGCGTCGACCACAGCAAGGAGAGATTCAGGTATGGCCTTTGAAATGGTGGCGGCTGACAACATGGATAGCCGTCGAAAGTAGGAGTTGCGCTCAGTATCAATCGAAGGAACGGGTCGTTCAAAGTGTGCTGGTCGGTCAATGGAAATGGGTGAGGCGGATACGGGCTCGTCTGTGATGGAGTGTTGTGGATGGTGACTATGACAGCCGGCGGACGGTAAGCACTCTAATGCACTTGCTAACAGACGAAAAGCAACGAACCTTGGAAAGTGGTCGAGAGCATGGGTGGCGGGTCGATGTATGCCATTCGCAAGATGTAGGCGTGCAGGCCTCATATCAGGCAAACTCTTCTTCATCGAAGGCACTGACTTGGATGGGACTTTGGCGGCGCCGTTGATGCCGTTACCGTTGAGGTGAGCGTGAGAGGTGGCACGAGCATGACCAGCATGGATACCGTTTGGCAAGACGGAGTCATCCGTGGGAGAGACAAGACCCTCTGGTGACCGAGGAGACGGCGTAGCGCTCTTCGACGCGAGGTGGGAGAAAAAGGGATCCAGGTGTAATTGAGGGCCTTCGTCCATCGTAGGTCTTCGGGAGGGTCCGGGAGAATTGTCCAGTTGAAAGTACGACGACGTATCCGACTCGAGGGAGTAAGACCGGGTGTGAGACGATGATTCAGAATGTATGGAACGTATTCTGTCACTTCGAGGAGCGCCCAGGCTACAAAGCCAAATGAATCAAGCGGAAACGAAACAAAAAGGGTAACTTACAAGCTCGAGTCGTTCCCAGAATCACTCGTGATGGAGTCGTCACTAAGTTTCCGCTCACCTGGTTGGGCAGCATTATCCTCTAGCCAGGTCTGAAGATGTCGAATCCATTCTGACATTGCATGAGGATCGCTCTTGTTCTTCCCGATGTCCAGTACATGCGCCGGGGGCCATTCTAATGGATTTTGCTCGACTTTCAGCAAGGTGAGCTGGCTGAACTTGACCAAATACGGTGGGAGACGATGGAGTTTGTTTCGCGCCAAGGAGAAAACCTATTGAAGGGGCGATAGAGTAGGTTAACGAGTGTTATGAGGCTATTTCGGGCCCAGAGATCGGCAGTTGGAAGAAAATGCAGTGTAAATGCACCGTTCCCCGGTGCTCGGACTATACGCAACGGGTTTAGCGCGCCGCTATGTCGCCCAGACTCGGACAGGAGCGTAAACTCCCCGCCGCGAGACTAAAGGATCGACATCTTCGGAAAACGTCATACGCCAAGAATGAATGGGGAAGATGCTCCTGCCTTGACTTGACGATCGCACATAAGGCCCAAGAGCACAACAAATCTCAGTAACCGTGGTCGCTGACTGCATCCGGGGACAGCCTTCTTTGGGGAAAAGGAAGCGACTCGTACCCGTAAGTTCACCAAAGAACCCGGCTGTGAGGGAAGGCGCTTGATCTTGTTGTGGCTGATGTCCAAGATTTCCAGTGACGGCATAACGGTCAGCTACAGTATTTGTGAGTTGAATGGAAGCAACGGAAATGACGACACAACATTACGCACGACATCAGGGAAGACGGTGAAGCTATTATACTTCAAGACGAGATAGCGCAGGCGAGACAATAGGGAGAATGCCATAGGCAGCGTCGTGAGCCGGTTGTGCGCGAGAGCTATCCTGGAGCCACAGTGTAAAATGGAAAGAACATAGAACGAGGGGCAATAGGGTAAACACACCGTACTACTGAGCTTTCTGTGCCAGTCTGCTCATCCTGACCGACGGTGGCGAGTTCCTCAGCTCCCGACTCGCCGACGTCAGTGAGACCCTTGTATGCGAGGTCGAGGGTTTCTCCTCCATCCGGGGATTTTGCAAGGGCGTCGGTAATATGATCCCTGGTCAAAGAGAGCGAGGAAAGGGGGGAGATGGCGGCATTTCTGGACGTCGTCGATTTACGTAGAGAAGGTTCACCATCCGAACCGGACATCCAGCGAGCAGGGTGGGGGAAGGGAGCGCCTAGGCTGGAGGAAGAGAAAGACGGCAGCGAAGAGACGGGGTGGACGAGGAGGGCCGGGAGGAGAAGGGGGGGGAGGGAGGAATTAAAACGTCGGAAGGAGCACTGGAGCCTGTGCAGGACGCGGTCCCTGGCCAAGTCGGAGGAGAGCATTGTCCGCCCGCGGGCTCTCATCGTTCCAACCGTCACCGTCACACCCTTCCTCGTGACACGTGACGTCCGCGTCCCTTCCCGCGCGCAAGAATTGTGCCTGTCTGTCCCAAGTCTGTCCCTCCCGGCCCTGTCTCCCCCCATCCATCCATGGTCGCCTCAACGGCTTTTGCGGGAAAATGGGATACGCTCCCCACTGCGCTCACCCCATGGATGTATGTGCATTTCAATCAACACGCCCATGTGGTCCAACTTGACTTCTACTCAGTCTAGATGTCATTCACTCCATGGGCCACACCCAGATGACCCCCGTCCAGGCCTCTACAATCCCCCTCTTCATGCGCCATAAGGACGTCGTCGTCGAAGCTGTCACTGGCTCTGGGAAAACTCTCGCGTTTGTTATTCCGATATTGGAGAAGCTGATACGCAGAGAACGGAAGTTAGCAAAAAACGAGATCGGCGCACTCGTGATCAGCCCGACTAGGTGCGTGCTCCCCTTCAGATGTCCTCGAGATTCAAGGCAAGTCCTGACGTGTAACATCTCTGCGACAGAGAGCTCGCGACTCAAATACACTCCATATTCTCCCTCTTCCTCAATTCACAGCCCTCACCACGCCGCCCTTCGCCCTCTCCAGACGAAGCTTCTGGCTCGGACGTCCAGCTCGATACCACGCCCGAACACCCACCCCCGCTGCTCGTTGTTTCTTCTGACACCTCCCCTGCGCAAGATGTCCAGCGTTTCTTCTCCACTGGGGCCCACATCGTGGTCGGAACGCCTGGTCGGATAGAGGAGTTCCTTCTCGGGAAAGGAAGGAACGTCGTCAGTGTCAAAGAGCTTGAAGTATTAGTTCTCGATGAGGCCGACCGGTACGCCCGTTCCATGTGTCACTCTAATTGTCTGCTGAAACGCTTCTGAAGGTTGCTTGACCTGGGTTTCCAGGCAGCCCTAACGCGTATCCTGACGGCTCTCCCTAAACAACGGAGAACGGGCCTCTTCAGTGCTACTATGACAGATGCCGATGCGCTGTCGGAATTAGTCCGAGTAGGATTGCGCAATCCAGCGCGCATCGTCGTGAAAGTGCAGTCGAAAAAGGTGAAGGGAAAGGCTGGTGCGGATGGAGCCAAGGTCGAGAAGGAGGTCGTCGAAGAGCGGCGTATACCAGCAAAGTAAAGCGTTCTACCGATTTGCAGACTCGCTGTCATCTAACCTGCAATCTAGCCTACAGAATTTCTACATGATCTGTTCCGCCTCTGAAAAGATGCTGCAGTTTTCTCGAATAATCCGGCACGAGACCGAGACGCAACAGTCATCGCGTTTCATAGTCTACTTCGCGACGTGTGCTTGCGTCGATTACTTTTATCGGGTATGTACTTCGCCGTCCTATTCTAGTTCCCTGACTAATTCGTCAAGCAAAATAGGTTATCGCGCCCCTTCTCCCTGTCGGCTCCATACTGTACTCCCTACACGGCCACCTTCCCCCCAGTGCCCGCACCAAAACCCTCGCAAACTTCACGAACTCTGCCGCACTCCCATCCGCACCGTCGATTCTCCTCGCCACAGACGTCGTCGCGCGGGGCCTGGATTTGCCTGACGTGGATGTTGTCATCCAGTTCGACCCGCCAACGGACACCAAATCGTTTTCCCATCGCTGTGGGCGCACCGCGCGTGCAGGGCGCAGCGGGCGAGCCTGGGTGCTTCTCGTCGGTCGAGAACTCGACTACGTTGAGTTCATGGCTGTCAGAAAGATCCCAATGAAAGAACAACCGCGGTTCGCCGCGGGCCACGAGCCCTCTACGTCACAGGACGAAGACATGGATGTAGACACCGAGGACCCGGAGGTCTCGACTGTCTTGACCAAGATGAGGGAGAAGGCACTTGCAGATCGTGCGTTACACGACAAGGTATTTCGCATTCTTCCCACTGGGTGACCAATCGTTGATACGGACGCGATACACACGCATACAGGCCGCAAAGGCGTTCGTCTCGTTCGTGCGTGCATACTCGAAACACGAGGCGTCTTATATCTTCCGAGTGAAGGACCTCGACTTCATTGGCCTCGCGAAGAGCTTCGGGCTCCTTCGGCTGCCCCGCATGCCCGAGCTCAAGGACGTCTCGAAGGACGGCTGGGAGGATGCAGACGTAAATGTAAGTTCTTCCCTTCCCACTTCTACATGCTGCAACACGACCTACGTCCCTGATCACCTTCCTTATCCTCGCCCCATTGAACCGCAGTGGGATGCCTACAGCTATGTCGATAAGGCACAAGAAGCCAAGCGGCTCGCCGAGGCGATAAAGCCGGGGCCGAGCGCGGAGGAGGTGCAGAAGCGCAGGGAGCAGCGCGAGGAGAAACGGAAGACGAACGCGGCGTGGAGCGACAAGACGCGGAAAAAGGAGGGGCGGGAGAAACGGCGCGAGAAGAAGGACCGGAAGAAGTGGGAGAGGGCCCAGGCCAAGGCTGGTGCCGGCATGGACAAAGTTGGCGCGAAACGTGGGCTGGGAGACGTAAACGACGAAAGCGGCGAGGAGGGCGAGGGCGACGATTGGGACGAGCTGGCGAGAGAGGAGAAGATGGCGAAGCGGGTGAAGAAGGGTCACCTGAGCCAGACGGCGTTCGACGCGGAATTTGGGGGTCTGTGATGCGACGTCGGGCGGTTGGTAGATGTTATCCGCACATCCGGATGCGTTGGGAAGGCAGGTTGACATTGATCGTGGATCCTCCGGAGCATTGTATCCAGATTTTGTCGTCCGCCCCAATTACATACATCACTGCGCTCTGTCGAGCACCAAACTTGGGCGCCAAAACATTCGCCCCATCGAGTTGCACTGGAGTTGCACTGTGTCCGCCTTGCCCCCTGATTCCTTTGTCCTTCGTTCTCGTTTCTTCTACTTGGACTGGTCCAACCCACCTGCCCTCCTTTGTTTTTCGCTAAAGTGCACCGGCCATCATGCACACGAATAATCCGCGGTACAAAACACGTCGATGTCGTGTGCGTCCTTCTTCCCTGTATGCGCCCGAGTGAGGGGCCGCCCCGTTGCGTTCGAATGCAATGTTCACATTCACCTGTTTTGTCAACGCGTGTATGCGCTCGCCTACCTGTAACAGTACTACGAGGACAATGGACGCCCCCGCGGCCCCGAATACGGCGGACGGCCAGGCTGCCCTGAAATCGGGTGGTGCGGCTTTGCACACCCTAACGACCCTCAGTGGCTCACGGCAGAGCCATGTCCTTATCCCCCTCGTCGATTTGGGTTTTCGGGTGCCAATGTTGAACCCCCCATCCGCTTGCCTTCGCCAAAACCCGCGCCCCCGCCTCCCACAGCCCCTCCAAAAGAACCCCCTCCCCCGCCCCCGCAAGAACCCCCTCCTTTCCAAGCTCCACCTCCAGGACCGAGCGAAGCGAACAATATGCCGAGGGCATGGCACAGCAGAGCGAGCGTCGACCGGAGCATAGAAAAGGAGATGGAGAAAGGGAAGCTGCCGCAGCGCGAGGCAGAAGAGCGAGACCCGCGCTCGCGCACACACTACCGTGACGGATCGGGACGAGCGCGCGATGCTTCTCCGGGTGCTTCCTCCATCGCATCGTCCAGTGACCCCCGAGTGGCCTTGCGCAAGATGGCATCCACCTCCAGCGACCGGAGACGAGATGATGAGCGGGATCTGGAACGGGATAAGGAAAGGGCGAGGGAGAGAGAGCGGGTGAGGGAAAGGGAACGCGAAAGAGACCGGGAGAGGGATCGGAGGTACCGTGAGGAAGACAGACGCAGGGACGATGATAGGCGCAGGGAGGATGACAGGAGATACGACGATAGGAGAAGGGACTTGAGGGACGATGACTATCGGCGACGCGACGACGATGAGCGGTGGGGGAGGCGGAGGAGCGAGTCTCGGTCTCGGAGGGAGTTCTCGGAAGACGAGAAGCGGCACGTATGGGAGGAACGCGTTCAGTGAGTCACATTCTTTCTCTCAGTTCGGTACTCCCCCCAATCATGGATATGGTATGCCAGTGCTCTGTCCGAGTCGGTCCTCGCACGCACAGAGTATCTCCGGTTGCAGGACGATGCCCAAACATACGAGCGGTTACGCAATTCGGCGCAATACGAGCATCTACCCGCAGATGACAAGACGGAACTGGAGAAGCTCGTCGAGGACACGAAGCACGCTTTCTGGCAGAAACGGCTCGAGCTCAACAGGATTGTGGCGAGACTGGTTCCCCTCGACTTCTTCCCTTTTGCGCAACCCCCCGAGCGGCAAAGCGACTCTGCGTTCATCGAGATGAACAACATGCTTTCCGCATTGCAGAACGACGTCAAAGTGATGCATGAGGCGGTCGCAAGGCTACTAGCTGTCCCTCTATTACCCTCCACCTCCAGAGAAGCGAGCGAGGGCCGGGCTGACGCAGAGTCGAGTGGCGATCGCCCCAGAAAGCGTCGCCGCCTTTCTGTCGAGCCAGGCTCCTCTCGGGCACATGACGCCAGCTCTGATCAGGCTGGTCCCAGCATGCAGGAGCTCGAGGCGATGAAGGATGGTCTCACAGAGCTAACAGGACGTATCTCGAACGTTGAGAACGACCTTCAGCAATACTCGAGCAACGTCCAGGACGAGGTGGAAGCTCAGCTCGACTACCAGCTCCCCGACTTTGGCGTTCCCACCGGCAAGGACAAGAAGACGCATGGTCAGCTCTCGAACGACGTCGACGTGCTCCGTGACGACGTCGTCGCCGCAGAACAGCGTGCGGCAACCGTCCTCGCGGCTCTTGCCAAGCTCAATGTGCACGACGGCGAGGAGGACGATACGAACGCCAAGTTGAGGGAGCAAAATGAGAAGCTCCGACAAACGATCGCAGAGGTGCGTAGCATTTGCATTGACATGTTCGGCATGTTGTTCACAATCACGCTCGCGCAGATGGAGCAACATCAGAAGGAGACGTCCGCGAAGCTAGAGGCGCAAACGGCCGAGATCAACGCGCTCAGCCGTGCCGTGCAGGCGTACATATCCTCCCCCGCCCAGTTCCCTGCGCCGCCCCCTCAGCTATCCGCCGCGGAAATCATGGCGACGGTGCGATCTCCACTGATTGTAGAGCTGCGGCAGAAGATGCAGCCCCTCCTCAACGATGCGCGAGCAGAGATCGAAAAGCTGCTGCAGCAACAGCTTGACCAGGTGAATGGAGCACTCCTGGCGCAGATCACGCCGACGATGCGTGCCGTTGAGGTTGTCTCCAATTGGGTCGAGAAGGTCAGTGCGACACCTCCTGGTGGTGCCGCCCCCCCTCCTCCGACCGTGCCATCCGCACCGAATATGCTGGGCACAAATGGTAGATGAGGTTACCGTACTGCAGACCGTTCCTTGCCCTTGAACATATCATATACGTGTTCCCCTCACATACCCGAGTTGTATCCTACTGTGTTGTATAGCCGCGTAGAAGTAGTCGCCAAGTAATTTCTCGATATGTTGAAGTGGGAATCTAACGGTGCCTCCGTAGCAAAAGTGAATTGGTCCCCCCGAGGATCGAACTCGGAACCCTTGCATAACAAGGCAGAGATAACCCTATAAGTACAAAGCTCTAACCAGTTGAGCTAAGGGACCGTAACGCTGGCGCAGCTATGTATATCTACCAAGGTAGCGATTAATCTTGAGCCCAGAGGGTATCTCGCACCACTGCGACGGCTCTATGGATACCGACAGTCCCACCTAGCAGGCAAAGAATATCCAAAGACTACTAAACCGCACAACGTCGTCTATACACCAGGGTCCACGCTCTCTTCGCGGATCCCATGCGCGGTCACACGCGCAAAGCGCGTTCCGACGCGCTGACCTTGCTCCTCCGAGTGCGTGATCCAAACAATGGCCTTGAGATTAAAATCCCTCGCCTTGACCTTCGAGAGCAAATAGTTCTCGACCTTGGAAGATGAGTCTGCATCTAATGCGGAAGTAGGCTCTGAAAAGGCACGTGCCAAACAGCCATCAGTTCCCGCAGCTTGTAGAAATCCCTCAACCTGACTGGGAAAGGGGGTTACTTGCCATCTAACAGGAGGACCTCTGCGGTGCCCAGTCCCACGGCGATGGCGAGTGCGATACGCTGCGCCTCCCCTCCGCTCAGGTTCGCCCAAGTGCGGTCCCAGAGCTCGCGGTCGATGCCCCAGGCTTCGGCCACGTCGAGGGCGTCGTGGTGGGAGACGTCAGGCTCGCCGGATTTCGCGCCGAAGATGTTGGACAGGGCAGAGGCAGCTTTGGACGACTTTGAACTATGCTCGTGTACTCCAAAGGTGTATATCGCAGTGAGGAAGTCGCGCGGCGTTCCGGACAGGAGGGAGGCTCGTTGTGGGACGTACATGACCTTCGTGCGGAACTTGGATATGCCTGACAAAAAGGGTTTCGGGTGTTAGGCTACCAACATCTCCAATACGAATAAGTGGCACACCATAGAATTGGGGGGTGCTATGGTTCCAGAGCTAACGTCAGCATAGTGCGTACCATCATGCTCTTTAGAACGACGTACTGGCCACGGTAGAGTATCTCCCCTGTATATAGATTTAGGTGCGAAATGCACTTCAATAATGTAGACTTGCTGAGACAGAAAGGATTTCAGCCATCAGCCTATTGCATTGATACGAAATTGTACTCACCCGGAACCACTCCGTCCTTGCAGCACCAGCACTTCACCCTCGTCCACGGTGAGACTGACGTCACTGAAAATGAATTGGCCCTTGTCTTTGCAGCATCCCACGTCTTTCAACTGCAGCAACGGCGCTGTGGACATGATGGAGTGTAGAGACCGTCCCAACTGACTTCCAAGATAGTGGTCGTATGTCCATGAGAGCTGTGCACAGTGCTCGAGGCTTGGTGGAGGCTGACTAGTGCGACTGATGACCGCCACAAACTTTCGAACGTTCGGATTCAAATACTGCCTATTTTTGGAAAGTGACGTCGCTAACACACTCAGCCAAGAACACACCGTCTCCGCAGCCCGGGGACAACTGAACGGCGTTAGAACGGACGCAGCGGTATTCATCTACCGTAATGACTCAAGCATGTCACATAATTCATGGATGCAGGGTACGGTAACATCCCATGGACAAGGGGAGAACGGCAGTACAGCGTCCTTACGATGCGATTGCAATATTATCAGAGCATGAGAAGGGGTAGAGGATGCATATATAACATGCACCTAATATTCTACGTGTGATACTAAGATACCTGGGAATCAAGGCTGGGGCATGCCCAATGACCCGGGCGGGGGTGGCATCATGCCCATCTCCTCTGGTGTGAAGCTCGCACTCTCGATCATCACGCCCACACCGACCTTCGCCGCGTTCTACGAGGATTGCAGGGCGTCAGCCATGGGATCCAACCACTAACACACAAGTCATATGGGACATACCTTGAAGTGGTCGATCTCACCGGAGACCAAGAACGAGAACGTCGGTGCGAACCGCTGCTCGAGGTACGCCGCGACCTTGCCCGTCGAGTCGACCTGCGCCCTGAACGACGCCATGCGGAGCTCGTACCTCGCCGCCAAGCTTGCCAGCGCGTCTCTCCGCCCCTGGCCCGCGACGAGCTGAAGGTCAGCCGCCACGTCGACCTTCTCGCTCAGCTTCTGCCAGTACGTCGCCTGCAGGATGCCCGCGCCCTGCATCTGCGCCGTCGCGATCCAGTTACGATCCGACGACGTGTATTTGGCCATGTACGCGGTCGCGAAGTCGGACATCTCGGGCGTCTGCCGCTGCAGGACGGCCTCGACGCCGAGCGCGAGGTTTTTGGTGACGGACTGCAGGTACGAGCCGATGTAGATGCCGGTGCCGTCTGCCAGGGAAGGGTTGACCGCTTTGCCGTTCAGTGAGTAGTCAGAGCCCTGATAGTCGTGTTCGGCCTGGAAGAAGTTCTGGCCAGGTTGCGACGAAAGCTGGAAGAAAGACGCGTGTTAGGGCGCGTTGGCATGGGACGGCGGGAGGATACGTGGCCAACGACGAGAACGACAAGGGGAACGAAACGAAGAAGGGGGCATACCTGAGCCTGAGCCTTCGTCACGTTGTTGGCACTCCACCCCTGGTTAAACCGACCAGACATATTCCCGTCATTGTCTACATTACCGTGTAGGAACAGCTGTGAGGTGTCCATGAGTATCCCGGGATGCCTAAACACTAGTTGAACTATGGGTACCTTCTCGTTGGCGAATATTGCGCCGAAGTGGTACGCCGGCGGCGCTGTTTGGGAACCCAGGGTGAACGAATGTGTGACGTTGAACCCTGGGTTCATTGACAGAGACTTGGAGAGGTCGGCCCTCGCGCCATCGAACATGTAGTTGTTCAGAAGCGTGTCTGAAGGCATTAACTATGAGTTTACGAGAGCAGGCAAGCCAGAAGGGGAGATGACGCGACTGACTCTTGGCCTCTTTCGTGAGGTTTTCTGACGTCCCTGGATTCGGGAGGTCGAGGGCTTTTCTCCATGCCGCAAAGCGGTCGTAGAAACTAAAAGGCCATCGTGACGAGGACGGGGAGGAGGGACCAGGAGCCGGGGAGTCGACGGTGACGGGGATGGAGGAAGACATGACGACTGAGGACGATGCCCGGCAAGCGCTGCTCAACTTGTCCAAAAATTCCGGCCTGGGACGCGCCGAAACTCTCCATTAGGCAACTCCCTCTTTCAACCGCCCGGCCAACGCCGCCAAGCGCTCTTTCACAGAAACATCCAAACGAGTTCCAGTTCCGAGACCCAAATGCGAGGTGAGCCTTGTTTGATTCCAGGGATTGGCCTCAATCACCGTGCAAGGTGAGCGTGGTGCAAGGGAACATTCGTGCGAAGGCCCTCATACACTCTGAACCTATAACTTAGCCCGAGGTGTGAATATTCGAGACTCGGACGAGATGCGAATAGATAGCGCCAACGGACACGAAGAGAAAACGCGGACTCAAACAGGCCTACACCAAGGATGTCTGTGTACGAATTAGATCGATCGCTCGTCAGAGAACAAGATAGGCTTGATGAGAAAAAGGCTTGCTTGCTTCGAGAAGATCCCTGCAAAAAGGGTACGGCTACCAGGATGAGCGATCGATAAGTATGTTAAGTTATGTATCTGAGTCTCCTCCGAGATGCCTTCTCTGAATATCCTTGGCCGTGGGCTGGGATGTCTCGACGCACAAAGATCCTACGAATGAGCGGCCACCTGCAGGTAACACAGACTCGTCCGCAAAGCGCGGGTGGCAGAAAGAGCCAAGTCAACAGGATGAATTCTACGAATGACGCGTAGATTCTTGCGCTCTGTGGACAAAGGGCATGTTCTGTGGTGTTGTCTAGATAATTCTTGGATGGACGCGGGTGTCTGTGTGGTTCCAGCAAGGTTCCGGCACTGGCCAGCGTAATATGTTCGAGTTACGGCCACGGTGACGAGAGGTGTGACTCGCGTGACGTGGGGGAGTGACGTGACTTGTGGAAAGGTCTGGAAAGGGCAAGAAAGAAGGTGGAACGTCCCCGAACTCGGTCGAACGTCCAATTGCAAGGTCGTATATAAGCCATGGGCCCCAATCAGTCTCTCCTCACTGTTTCCCTTTACGATCTCTCCTACTTCCTCGCATCCCCCTCGTCCTAATCTACACCGCAAAATGACCAAGGCCGTCGGAATCGATTTGGGCACCACCTATTCGTAAGTCGTTTTTCGCGTCCCTTCCGCTCTTACGGCATTTTGTACTGACTGGATAAAAATTTTAGGTGTGTCGGTGTCTGGCAAAACGACCGTGTCGAGATCATCGCCAATGACCAGGGCAACCGCACCACCCCGTCCTATGTCGCCTTCACCGACACCGAGCGTCTTATCGGTGATGCCGCCAAGAACCAGGTCGCCATGAACCCCCACAACACAGTCTTCGACGCAAAGCGTCTCATTGGCCGCAAGTTTTCGGACGCAGAGGTCCAGTCCGATATCAAGCACTTCCCCTTCACCGTCTTCGACAGGGCGGGCAAGCCCTACATCCGCGTGTCGTACCGCGGAGAGGACAAGGAATTCGTGAGTGGATCAGTCGCATTTCGTTAGCCGAACTCAATTCTGACGCCATATGTCTAGTCCCCTGAGGAGATCTCCTCCATGGTTCTCATCAAGATGAAGGAGGTTGCTGAGTCTTACCTCGGCGGCACCGTCACCTCCGCCGTCGTCACCGTCCCCGCATACTTCAACGACTCCCAGCGTCAGGCGACCAAGGACGCCGGTACCATCGCCGGTCTCAACGTCCTCCGTATCATCAACGAGCCCACCGCTGCTGCTATCGCCTACGGTCTCGACAAGAAGACCACCGGTGAGCGCAACGTCCTCATCTTCGATCTCGGAGGAGGAACCTTCGATGTGTCGCTCCTGACCATCGAGGAGGGTATCTTCGAGGTCAAGGCCACCGCCGGAGACACCCACTTGGGTGGTGAGGACTTCGATAACCGTCTTGTAACGCACTTCTCGCAAGAGTTCAAGCGTAAGCACAAGAAGGACCTCTCCGGCAACCCCCGTGCGCTCCGTCGTCTCCGTACCGCTTGCGAGCGCGCCAAGCGTACCCTCTCCTCCGCCGCCCAGACCACCATCGAGATCGACTCCCTCTTCGACGGTATCGACTTCTACACCTCCCTCACCCGTGCGCGTTTCGAGGAGCTCTGCCAGGACCTCTTCCGCTCCACCCTTGAGCCCGTCGAGAAGGTCCTCCGCGACGCGAAGATCGACAAGTCGCAGGTCCACGAGATCGTCCTCGTCGGCGGCTCCACCCGTATCCCCCGTATTGTGAAGCTCGTCTCTGACTTCTTCAACGGCAAGGAGCCCAACAAGTCGATCAACCCCGACGAGGCCGTCGCCTACGGCGCCGCGGTCCAGGCTGCCATCCTTACCGGTGATACGTCGGAGAAGACTCAGGACCTCCTCCTCCTCGATGTCGCTCCTCTCTCCCTCGGTATCGAGACTGCTGGCGGTGTCATGACGCCCCTCATCAAGCGTAACACCACCGTGCCGACGAAGAAGGCCGAGATCTTCTCGACGTACTCCGACAACCAGCCCGGTGTCCTCATCCAGGTTTATGAGGGTGAGCGTGCCCGCACCAAGGACAACAACCTCCTGGGCAAGTTCGAACTCTCCGGCATCCCCCCCGCGCCCCGTGGTGTTCCTCAGATCGAGGTCACCTTCGACATGGACGCCAACGGTATCCTCAACGTCTCCGCCGCCGACAAGACGACCGGCAAGTCGAACCGCATCACGATCACGAACGACAAGGGCCGTCTGTCGAAAGAGGAGATCGAGCGCATGGTGTCCGAGGCCGAGAAGTACAAGGCCGAGGACGCGGCGGCGACGGAGCGCATCTCGGCGAAGAATGGGCTCGAGTCGTACGCGTACAACCTGCGCAACTCGCTCACGGACGAGAAGCTCGCGGACAAGTTCGAGCCCGCGGACAAGACGAAGCTAGAGACGGCCGTCAACGACACCATCTCGTGGCTCGACTCGTCCCAGGAGGCGTCGAAGGAGGAGTACGAGGAGCACCAGAAGGAGCTAGAGGCCGTAGCCAACCCGATTATGCAGAAGCTCTACCAATCCGCGGGCGGCCAGCCCGGCGGGTTCCCTGGTGGTGCGCCTGGCGGGTTCCCGGGCGGTGCGCCTGGTGGCTTCCCGGGCGGCGCTGCGGCTGGCGAGGAGGGCCCGAGCGTCGAGGAGGTCGATTAGGCGGCCGGTGGTTCGCTGTTCCCCCGTACTCATCGCATGCACATAGGTGGAGTTCGTTGTTACGATCATGACGTCGGCTCGTGGACTCAAACGTAAAAGTAGCCATGTATCATAGTTGCATCTTAGAATCTGCATCAGTTTCTTTCTCTCTCATATTACTTGCGTGTGCGTAGCTGCTTAAGCGCTCATACTTGGGGACTTCGGAGGATGGCTTGTACTTGAGTTATCTTGTGTAAGTTATAAGTAATTCCGACGCTACGAAAGCCTTCGTTGCGCGCACTACCAGGACTTTAGCTTACTACTTCAACCCGTATGGAGCGTGAGTGTTCGCTTCTGACGCTGTCGACAAGCCGAGTACGACGGATACATTTCATTCGACATTTCATACAAAGGCAAGTCTCTAGGATACGGAACTTTGTGATCAAACGGCTCGCTCATCCCCACAAGTTCAAGTCCACCTCAGATGTCGTTCACTCTTGACCCTGGACTTTGAGAACACCAGCTAAGACACTGCCTCCCGCAACAGGACGGCTGAGCTTGTTCGCCCCTACAAATTAGGTCAGTGAGGCACAGTATCCGGATCCGCCCGCAGAGGATGCCGGCCGCTAGTCGTACCTTCTTTGACAATGAATGTCGCGCTCGGGAAGGCTTCTAAGTTTGCAGTGCCTGCAGGTGCGCGTAAGCATTGTGCGCTCGCATGAGTGTAGGGTGGTGAGATGATACTCACTAACGTTCCTCATCGCCCAATATGTCGCGTTCGCCTGGTTGGGGTCAATCGTGAGCGTGAAGAATCCGCGGTACGAGCCCTCGCTCCACTGAAGGTCGGTGTTTGCTGCGACCAAGATGGTCGAACGCTTGTCTGCATTCGCTGGGGAGATCCCTGCACCAAACGAGGAGGTGGAGGTGACGGCGGTCCCGGCGAACTCGACACCGATTGCACCTTCGCCGGTGATTGGGTTGTAGCTGGGTGTACTGTGAGGATTAGGGTAGGATAGACTAACGAGGATATACGGACGTAATGGTTTGGTTTGGATCTAACAGGATAGACGTTTGGACTGGCTTCAGAACAAAGATAGAGGCAGTCGCTTACGAGCTAGGTCGCTGACCCAATTGGCGTGCGAGTCTCCGGAGAGGATGATGGTGTTACTGATCTTGTTATTGTACAGGTGATCGAGGACTCGATTACGATTTGCACGGTAGCCGTCCCAGGCATCCTGGGGATGGATATTGCTGAGCAGAACATTGTGGCCAGAGTATGCGGCGGCTTACGACGTCCACTGCAGAATTCCCGTTAGTGTCGGGTCCGGGACACGTTAGTGTTGCTTTGGAACGAGACTCACAAGAACCGCTTTCGTTCAGCATCGTGAAGACAATCTGCTGTCTGCAAGAAGTTTAGTAAGATCTCTTAAGGACGTCGTATACCGTCTCACCCGACAATCCGCCATATCGCACCGCGAGCCTTGGATTCAGACAGCGTCTCGTAGAACCCTAACCTCGGTCAGTCGGAAAGCAGTAAATAACGGAGTGGAAGCACGCACAAGATTCTTGCTCGGTGCCCATGAGCGATCGATTCGTCACATCCGCGATTGAATTGATGACTGTATCGAACCTGGTGAGACATTAGGCCGCATCGTTGCTGCAAGTACGAACAATCTAGAGGAAGCATTAGTTTCCAAAATCTACTAGTTAGGAGAACTCCTCGACTTACTCGTGTTATAATACAGCTGGTAGCAGATGACCAATCAGAGTCGCAATCGCATATTTGACACGAACGGAGGACCTACATCAGTAATGTCGCGATCGTATTGCCCTGAACATTGCTGAGTCAGAACTTCTAAACTGCTGATGACCACCTAGAATGTCCTCACGGGTATCCAGCATCGTGAGGTCCTAGACATCGCTTCATCAGTTCCCATATGTCCGCACTGTCTCAAAGCTCAAGTGTCATGCTTACAAGAAGCTTGCCAATCTGGAAATTGCGCCAGATACGAAGCTTATCATCAGGATCGACCTGTCGAATGGGCATCCATTCGTGGTACGCGCGGACCGCAGCAAGCTTCCTGTCCGTGAAGCATGCACCAGAGGGGGAGAAGCTGCAGCCTACGGCTGTATCGTTGCTGTCAGCAGTCCCGGCCTTCCAGGCTTGGTCCGCGACTTCGTGGTCATCCTAGCGAAGGCGCGAATTTCGGTCAAATACTCGATAAACCAGTTGCACAAGAGAACTGACCCTAACATCAATGCGCATGGTAGGCGGTTGAGGCTGACGCAGTTCGTAGGCTATGGGTATGATACTCACCACACAGTGATCCAAGGGCCCTTCTGATGAGCGTCCCTCAGGCTGACGTCTGTCCTGTACTGGTTCAATCGCAAACGGTAGTCCGCAATAGTTGCCAACTCCCGGCCAAGTGTCTGGCGACCGATCTTCGCCCTGGAATGCGATCCAGCATACGTTTGAGTTTCAAAGTAATGTTTGCCAATAGCCTTACCCATTGCCAAGTGACTCATAAATCTGCACGTAATGCGTTAAAGGCGCGTTGATACATAGATCTCAACTTCAAGAGGAAGACTTACATAGTCACCCAGGTGCAAGAACAGATCCGCAGAGGTGTTGTGTGCCGCGACTCCGTATGCGTTGAACCATCCTGCGAGCAGATACCGTCAACGCACACTCCGTCTCTAAGATGAATTGTATAACCTGATTGGTACTGAGAGCAGCTGAACACGGCCAACGTCAAAGGTTTCCCTCCATTTACACGTTCGGCAGGGGCTGTCGACAACATTGAGATCCGCAAATACGACCCAAGCTATTGCGATGACGTACTATTTGGGCTGGAGATGGTTCTTGTGGTACCGACAGGGCTTAAAATGCTTGCATTAGTGCGGTCGGCGAACTGGAACCAATAGTGAGAGTCGGGCTGGAGGTTATTGGCTTCGACTTTGAGGGTCCAATCGACGTCATAGGAAGTGAAGGCATCTCCGGAATCTACGGGTCGCCCAGAGAGTTTGTCATTGTCAAAGATTTTGAACGACACGCAGACGGGAATGCTCTGATCTGGGAGTTGGGTGCCAATGGGGACAGCACGAGTCCAAAGCAGGACGGAGTTGTCAAAGGGATCTCCCTGGTCATTAGATACATTAGCACCCTACATCGTTCGATGGACCTAAGGGAAAGCTTACACTAGCAACTAAGCGAGGACGTGGGGATAAGTTATAAGATCGTTAAACAAGGATGCATAGTAGGAGCCTGACATACCTGAATGAGTGAAGTTGATGCCGCCGTTATAGATGAAGGGACTCTATTATAAGATTCCTCAGTAGTGAGCACGGGCTACGAATGGGCTACGAATACTTACAGAACTGAAGTCGCCACCGTAAAAGGTTGGGTAACCCTCGTCAACAAACCCTTTGGAGCTTTGCGTGTCGGCAAGTTGTGGCGGTGTCGCTCCGTCGACTTGTCTTTTGGCGAATGCGACGTGACGAGAATGCAATGCACGAGTATTGTGCGACAGCTGGGAAGTGACGTGAATTCAAAGACAAGTAAGAAGATGCATAGAGTACTGACATGAGGCGCGTTCGCGAATGGTGAGGAGTAGGCTAGGTTGCGATCAAACAGGTGCTGAGCACCGGCAAAGCCGCTGAGCGAGGCAACGCTCGCAAGCAGTACAGAGAACATCGTAGCGCTGGCTCCTTAGATCCCGACCAACGAGTGCTTTTAAGAGTCTCTCTACAGTGTCACGAGTCAAATGGTCAATAAAACGCCCGGAAGGTCCGCAAAGGTCGGTGAGGTAATAGGGGAGCCATGTTGACAAGTTGCGCGCACGTTTGTAGGATGCTGGGACGATTGGACAAGATGACCGGCCGAAGTGGGCTGGCGCAAGCCGTAGATGCTTCTCCACCAGCGTCGAAGTCAGGGCAGCGGGCCGTAGAAGGTACAATACATGCGATATCGTATATGAGAAACGCGGGATCATGCACCTGAGCGGAGGTGTACGTACGACTAGGCCTTCAGGCTCCCACACTGCCATCCCAGAACACAGATCGTATCGCCCACGTGCACGCTCCTCTTCTTTTGCTTCGCAAGGAGGGTGCTCTTGGACGAGAGGACTTGACATACGCCAACCAGACCGATGCGGCTGCTGATTAGGTTTCTCGATGCGGATGATAAAGTGAATTCAGAACGCTGAGGTCAGCCTGCGGGCATCCACAGTACAAGTACGCGGTCCCGTTTCGTTGCGTACAATAGAAATCGATGGTACAATGTCCAAAAGGGCACCTTGATCGTCTACGATAACAAGAACGGCATCCATAAGTATCTTGCGTTAAACAAACGGCCACAGCTCGAGCCCGGGCACCGCCGTTTGACCGGGACGACAGTCCTTCACCGGTCATGATTCTTGAGAACACCAGCAAGGACGTTTCCACCAGCGACGGGCCGAGCGAGCTTATTGGCGCCGCCTACGTCCTCTGGATAAGCTACGAGGGTAAAGAGGCCTATATTCTGAACTGACCTGCTTCGACTACAAATGACGCGCTGGCAAACGCATCAAGGTTCGTGTCGCCTAAATTGGATGGGTAAGGGAAAGGACGACGACGAGTTATTACGGTGGGACAAAACTCACTGACGTTGCGCATGGCCCAGTACGTTGCCTGCGCCTGGTGGGGGTCGACAGTGAGAGTGAAGAACCCACGATATGAACCCTCGCTCCACTGTAGGTCAGTGTTTTCGACGACATATCTCGCGGACATTTTGTCCGCATCTGTTGGGGAAATGCCAGCGCCGAAAGTTGACGTTGATGAGACTGCAGTTCCCGCAAATTCGACCCCAATAGCACCGTCGCCAGTGATCGGATCGTAGCTGAACCTACAGGTCAGTGCTAGAAGTAAGAGATACGGAAATAACAAACGGACGTGATAGTCTGGTTGGGATCTACAATGTGTCAGTGGACACGAACGAGAGCGCCAGTAGGTCGGGGCAGCACTCACGAGCCAAGTCGCTAACCCAGTTGGCGTGCGAATCACCGGATAGGATAATGGTATTGCTGAACTGATTAGTATACAGATGGTTGAGGACCCGGTTACGGTTGGCGCGGTAGCCGTCCCATGCATCCTATTCAAGCCAGTGCCACTATGCTCAGAGACGAAGATCCTATCGAACCGCGGCAGAACTCACCACATCCACTAAGGCCATCACGTCTTAGTAGATGTACGCTGTTATTTGGCTGTTGAAGACTTACAAATGCCATCCTCTTCCAACATCGTGAATACAATCTGCTGCCTGGGGTTGTGTCAAGATGACATTCCGACCACTTGCGCTACGAGGCATACCCGATAACGTGCCACACAGCTCCACGAGCCCTCGACTCGGAAAGGGTATGGTAGAACCCTATACGTCGTTGATTCAAGCATGGAGTGCGTATGGATTTGACTCCACGTACACGTTTCTTGGTTGGAGCCCATTAGAGACCTGCTCGTCTCATCCGCGATGTCCTCGATGACTTGGTTACTATGATTGAGAGGGACAATAACATACGCAAGCGGAAGGCCACGTACACTCTGTCGCAGTTAGAGGAGCGGCCTCGTGGACGCGGAGAGGGGGTTTGCGCGACTCACCTGTGTTGTAGTAAAGCTGCAATGCGAAGCTTCAGTCATTGAATTGCAATCAAGAAGCAAGGTGTACCCACATCGGTAATGTCGCGATCATATTGGCCTACATATCGCTAGCTCGGCATGGATATTAACCCGGCCGACATCATAGAACTTACGCGTGTCCAACATAGTGAGATCCTTTAACAGGTCATGAACAGGGAGATCATACGAAAGGTACAATGACGGAACGTACCAAGAGCTTGCCGATTTGGAAGTTGCGCCAGATACGCAACTTGTCATCGGGGTCGACCTGTCGAATTGGCATCCATTCGTGATATGCACGCACAGCAGCAAGTTTCCGATCCGTGAAGCACGCGCCAGAGGGAGAGAAGCTACACCCGAGAGCTGTATCATTGCTGTCTGCCGTACCGGCTTTCCAAGCTTGATCCGCTACTTCGTGATCGTCCTACTATTTCGGTTAATAATGGGACTAGCCCTCGTCCGTCGGAACATACTGACCCTACGAATGATGTTGGAAGCCGGGCAGGTGAGCGCAGGTTGTGAAGGAACCAGCCCTGGACGCACCAAACTGTGATCCACGGGGCTTTCCGGTGAGCGAAAACCAAACTCGGATCGGTCCTGTATTGGTTCAAACGTTGTCGGTAGTCGGCGATGGTGGCCAGCTCTTTGCCGGCCACTGCGCGACCGATCGGAGCACTACTTTCGACCTTTAGTTTGCGTATGACACGGACAAAGTTGTTTGTCACTTGCCCATCACCAAGATTTTCATATATCTAGTCCCATGACTGTCCTCAGTACATGTGGGTAGCGAGCCATGCTGAACAGACCTACGTAGTCACCGAGATGAATGAAGAGGTCTGCAGAAGTGTTGTGTGCAGCAACACCGTACGCATTGAACCAACCTGCAGAGACAGACATTCATAGGTGTACTTGGTTGACCACATAATAGTTGAACGCACCATCTTGGTAACGAGCGCAACTGAAGACTGCAAGCGTGAGCGGCTTGCCCCCGTTGACTTCCTCCGCCGGCGCTGGAAGCAATTTTCAGCGAACGAGCCGCAAGGTTGAGACGTGAACATACTGTCTGGGGTGGCGATGGTCCTTGTCGTCCCGATCGGACTAGCGACCTGAGGCCTAGCGCAATCCGAGAACTGGAACCAGTAGTGTGAGTCTGGCCTTAGATTATTCGCCTCCACTTTGACCGTCCAATCGACGTCGTAGGTAGTGAACGCGTCCCCCGCGTCGAGAGGGTGTCCAGATAATTCGCCATTGTCGAAGACCTTGAAGGAGACGCAAACAGGGATGCTCTGGTCCGGAGGCGTGCCGAGTGGGACTGCACGGGTCCAGAGCAACACAGAGTCGTCGAATGGATCGCCCTAAACACATTGCCGGCTTCAGATAGAATATCTCATTCGTTAAAACCACTCTACTCACGCTAGCAACTGATGTCGATGACAGCCTGCATGAGCTAAGGGCCGAAAAAAGGAGGAAATGATAAAACGAACCACTATGTGTAAAGTTAACACCTCCACTGTAGATCCAAGGGCTCTGCGCGATAACGGCTTTCAATGTGGTGTTCGAAAGCGATCAGAAGCTTTCGAATACATACATTTCTAAAGTCACCCCCATAGAAGGTAGGATAGTGTGCATCATCGAATCCGTCCGAGCTGATAGTGTCGCCTAGCTGACTCTGTCTTTTGACAAACTGGACATGACGGGCTTGAAGAGAATAAGTGTTGTAAGACAACTGGAAGTCGCATAAGGATGATTGTCAGCATGGTCAAGCTGATAGGGAGATTCCAGGAAACTGACATGCGGTGCATTGATGAAAGGCGATGAGTACGCCAAGTTTCGATCGAACAACGCAGTGGCCTCGATCTTGACGAAAGCACTCAGCAGGACGACACTCAGAGGTAACCCTAGGGACATGGCAACGAAGTGCTGGGTAACAGTCAACGCCATGCCTACTTATGAGACCTTAAGGCTTGACGTGAGGCCATGATCCGAGGATGGAAGAAACGTCAGGATGCCTATTGCGTCCGACCGCGAGGCTATGGTCCGATCTGTCCCTCAAGCACCCAATCCACGGCCTCCGTGACCCTTCGGTGTCCATCCATGCACACATTGAAGGGAGCATGGGGCCATCAGATACGTCGCCAAACCCGAGGAAGAGGGCCTATCCTGGAGTAGAGCATTCTGCACATTGGATGAGAAGTCTGAAATGTGCGCATAAACGATAGCGGACTTACCTTCTTAAGCGATGTCTCTCATCTTATGACCGTAAGGTTAAGCTCAAGTCATCGTGCGATTAGAGAATATCCAACTTCTCTCGGGTTCCACGTCCGTCGAGCGGTGCGGAAAGTAGAAAGGATGACCGTCAGTGCTGCGAAGACGAACGTTTGAATGTTTGGTCGTGTATCGAAGCGCGAAGCTATGACAAGATTGTACCACTGTTTACGTGGCGAATATCGGCCCAAACCTCTGCTAAAGTGTTAGCATCCGCAAGCTTGCCATAGAACGATGAAGCCTCACACTGATACAAGTTCATTATCCCATGCATGCCCTTTAACACCTAGTATTATTCTCACTTATTCCCGAAATCAAACGAGACTCCCTCCTGTGCTTCAAGCGCCTGGAAGTGAGGCAAGCCACTGAACCAACCTCCTGGCAGCCCACCAACGACATTGTATGTGATCTTGGCGTCCGCGTCACCGATCTTGACGGTCTTCCTACCCGTGCCCGCCGCGGCCGCGTCGGCCAAGAGCTGGACCTGGCAGGATTTCTCGAGCGCGATGAAAAAGTGGACGGTCGCCTCAATGGAGTTGGTCGCCACAAGTATACCGTGATTCTGTCATTCCAGTTGTGAGTGCGGCGGCCAGGCTACCATCGAATGGAAGGCGCGACACTAACCTGCAAGATCACAGCCTGGCATGGAGTCAGAATAGAGTTGGTGCAAGACGGGGTATGTGGACCGTGGAACGAACCTTCTTATTGCCGAGCGCCTTCACAATATGGTCCCCCTCCTCCTCATCTAGCACCACACCTCCATACTGGCCGTACACCTCATGGTCCTACGCACACAGCCCATACGTTCGCGGCCTATACCGATCGACGTAGCATGGCTCTCACCTCATAGAATGCGCAGCTATCCTGTGTGATCATATCCAAGTGTTTGCCCAACGTCGAAAAGGCGCGCCCATATACCGAGTGCGAGTGCGCTGCACAGTGGACGTCTGGGCGCGCGGTGTGGATGGCGGAGTGAATCATGAATGCAGTCTTATTCAAGAGGGTGTTCGGGCCAGACTCGGCAGTTTGGACGGCACCATGGTGGTCGACGAGGATGAGGTCTTCGGGTTGGATCAAGGAAAAGTGCTTCCCCTGTGAGATACCGATCAATTCCTGAAAGCACATCGCGCGAAAATGGTGCTCACAAAAGGGTTAACCCAGAAGCAGTCGGTCCGAATGGGATCCTTGGAGCGTCATGAGCGTCGAAGTCAAGCTGCAGGCGCGATGCGTCCCAGCGCGCTCGGCTGGCGCTACGATTTGGGCTTACCCGGACCGTGATGTGCCCCGCAACACCTTCATCGTACCCGTACTTGCCTGAGACGGATATCAGCTTAACCTTGCACCACCATAGCCATATTTAACCAGCCAACCGAAAAGTCTGAAAGCTTGCGCCAGCCGGAACTTGAGCCATCTTCGCTCCTGCTCCTTCGATGCGAACTGAGGAGGACGTGGTGTCTTTCCGACAGCAACTCCGGTCTTGGATATCGGATCGCCGTTCGAGGAGTCGGTGGCGGTTGGAGCCATGCTTATGATGATGAGACGTAGTCGGAGGGGTACGGAAGAATGCCTGGACAACGGCCTGCTCATTTAAATCAATTCCGATAGCTCCTGAGGGAAATCAATGTCATGACAATGGCTTAGGTCCTTGTGATGATGGCATTGCATCCAGTACTATAGTTACTTTGACCTCCGGTTATATATATATATATATATACACACCCGGTCTGTGGAACATGTGAGGAGTCCACGGGGTCATTTGTGAGGTGCTTACTATAGGCATACCCGCTCTCCGGGACGCTCAGAGTACTGTGCATTAGGCGTTATTAAACGAAAGCGACGTCGTAATAATCTTTATTTGTTAGAGTCCATGGGGATTCACAGCGTTTTCAGTCAGGTATATGGTTGAACAAGAACAAGCTTAATGAGACTAAAATAAAGTAAAACAATTAAACGGACTTGCTACGAAAATATACGGTGCCAATATCGCGTTCAGAAGTAGTCTCGGTACCCATAATGGCGGCGACCCCTCGTGGGACCGTGGTAGTCTGCAATAACGTCAGCATCCTCCCTGTGAATGTAGATATACGTTGCGCAGCGGCATACTCACATGACCTGGTATCGCGGACGGGGCTAACCCCGGCGGCCGCGCTGAGGTTCAGGTATCCCTCGGAAAGCTGGGCACCTCCAGCCCGAGCCGGAGCTGCGCCAGCCCCAGCTGGGGCGTTCCATTTCGCGCGACAATACACGCAAGTGACAGCGTTCCCCTGTCTCGTTTGCGTCGTCCACCCTGGAGTGGTGTGAGCTCACAATCTGCCCTTAGAGTGCACGTAACTCACATTGCTGGAAGCATTCCTTGTGCATCGCATTGCCGCACTCCTCGCAGAAGGCAAGCGTGCTCTCGGCTTCGCCGTGCATTTCTTCAAAACAAACCGGGCAGTTGTCACCCTTTTGAGGAAGACGCTTGTTGTTCTTTTTAGCGCTGGATGCAGCCTTTTTGCCAGTGGCTTGTGCATATGCTTCCTTGACACGGTCGTGCGCTACTTCAGCGGGGGCAGGCGGGGCGCGCGCAAAGATATCTTCCAGCTCAGAAGTAAGAAGTGCTCTGGAATGCGCGTGGAATCGCATGTTAGTGGCCAGGATTCTCCATATAACTCAGACGACCTTACTTTTGATACCAGTGGCCAGATCCCATGGAAACCTGGAGCACTGTATTGCAAAGTCAGTTTGAGTTCTTGTCTGGATTGCATGCTTGCGTACCCTTCAAGAATATGAATAACTGCAAGATCCAAGAATCAAACCCCGTTTCGCATTGCAAACTAACTTGGAAACTCACAATATGTTTGCAGTGGTTACCCTTGACGGCATCGGGACCTAGATCCAATGAGTATCATCAGAGAAGGGTCGGAGTGTGTGGCGACATACAGTTGCACGAAGGTTTCTTGTCGATGACAACAGTGTACACCTTCACAATTGGTCGCGCGGAGTGAGCCATCGAGCGTGAACCGCAAGGCGTTCCTTGAACTCACATTGCCTGTCGAGCCGAGAACGCTGAACTCTTCCTTGAGCGCGTTCCCCTCCCGCTTGCGATCAATCATAAAGAATCTATGAGAACGAAGGCATCAGGCGCACATCCACGGCATCGCCTACCGACTTGGACAAACGCACCGCTGGGTCACCACGCGCATAGCTCGCTCCATGATTTTCTGCGGGCACGCTTTCTTGAACGTCGCGCCGCGCTTCTCCGGAACAGGGGCGTTGGGATCCTTGGTCTTACGGGCCCTCTTCGGCTTCGGTGGGGAGTCGATAGGGATGGGGTTACTCGCTGATCCGGCAGCGGTCCCGCCATAGCTTGCAGGGTACGGGTAATTGTACGGCGGCGGGATTGTTGGGATGCTTGGCCCTGGGACCCAGCCCGCGTATGGATCATCGCGTGTGTCGTCGACAGCCTTTCTTTTCCTTGGCATGGCGAGAACGAAGAGGAACGAAGGTAGAGAGGTGTCGCAGAGGGAAAGGGTTAATGAGGGGCGCACGGAGTGGCAACGCAGTCGTCAAAATCAAGAAGCAGCTTGAGCGGCAACGGGCGAGAGGAGGCGCGACGCGTCGCGACGTGGCTTTCCCACGACATGGCTCTCCACCTCATCCCCTCTTCCCTCGCCTGGCTCAAGGACCAAGCGGAAGCCAAGGCCCGAGACGCTCTCATCTCTGTTCTTTCCGCAGGCCCGATACCCAAACATGTCGCTTTCATCCTCGACGGCAATAGGCGATATGCAAGGAGCAAGCATAGGCAGATAAGGGACGGTCACTATGAAGGTTTCTGCGCCTTGCGGAAGGTGTGTTCGTTGGGCCGCCGTCGGTCGAAATGTCCCTTAACAACTCTTTGGCCTGCATAGATACTCGAAGTATGCATGAACTTGGGTGTGCGCTGTGTGAGCGCATACGTATTCTCCATCGAGAACTTCAAGCGGTCCCCAGAGGAAGTTCAGGCACTCATGGACCTTGCCGAGGAGAAACTGCTCGAGTTCGCTCAGCAAGGGTGCGTTGTTCGTCACTCCAGGCCTTCTTTATCTCATGTTTCTTAGGGAGATCCTTGACAAGTACGGAATCCGCCTTGTGGTAGTTGGCCGCTGGGAGCTGCTTCCAGAGAGGGTTCAAATCGCCGCCCAGAAAGCCCTAGATAGGACAAAACACAACAAAAAGTGCGTATATGTTCACTCTCAATGTGCTCTAGTCGTATTGAACTACGTCTATCAGCGCCGTATTCAACATGTGTTTCCCGTATACCAGCCGGGAAGAGATCATGAATGCCGTTCAGCAGACCATCCGGGAGCGCCTGGAGGACCAGTCGTTGGACGAGTGAGTGGCTCCTCCGCTAACTCTTTGCATTCAAAATATTCAAGATAAAACAGGAAAATCACTGTGGACGACCTTGAGGCTCGTTTACGAACGGCGGGGAGCCCACCCCTCGACATTCTCATCCGCACGAGCGGCGTGAAGCGTTTGAGTGACTACATGCTCTGGCAGGTATGAATCCCGCTTTTTGGATCTACCTGTCGTCTGGACTAATTACCGTGCACGCAGTGCTCCGATGACACGCAGATACAGTTCTCGGACAAGTACTGGCCCGACTTCGGTTTTTGGGACTTCATACCCATCATCCTAGACTACCAGAGGAAAGTCTGGGCTACGCGGGCTTGAGCTGGGCTTCGCATTTTCCCCCGCCATCCTGGATCTTCTGGCATAACTTATTCACTTCCTTTTCAAAGCCTCTTGTTGGTCTAGACGCTGTGTCGTACCTGATACTGTATAACGGATCTATTAACTTTGGAAATATTCTCTGGCACAGAGCTACAGTCAGCGATAGCATGAGCGACAGCGGGAGAACAGCAAGACTGAGCAAGTACAATGTGACAACGACACGGGAGGGATGACAAAATGATACTGACAATCAAGACTATAATCGTGAAGCGGTGATGAGGGGACAGGCAACAATGCGGGCGATATATAATACATACGCATAGTAGTGCGATTAAGATCCTACAAGCGTGACGTTGACCATCTACATAACCAGAAAACCGACTTCAGAATGGCAACAAAAAGATCATGAGTGCTGGGCAGTCTGTACAGGCGGCGGCGGAGGGGGTATCAACATCGAGGGCTGCGTGTGCACAAGCGCTACAGGCGTGTCTGGGGCCGGATGGCGGTCGAGCACGGGCTTGACGGTGTCCACCATCGCGACCGCGGGCTGGAGGATCGTAAAGAGTTGCTTGCATATGTTCTCCTCGCTGGCCCGCATGCTCTCCTCTACCCCGCCCTTGAGACGGCTGAGCGCGCGCTCGACGATGGGCAGCAGTTCGTCCAAGAGGACGGGCTTGAGTTTCTCTGTGATCTCCTCCGCCGTTGGAGCGGGTGGGGCCGGGGGCGGCAGCGAGGCGCAGTGCTGGTCCATGAGCGCGCGGATGTCCGCAAGCGCCTTCTCGTTGCTGGCGCACCGCTGGTTGTCCTGAGCGCGGGCGTCGACGAGCTGTTAAACACCGATCAGCACTAGTACTGGGCAATAAATAAGTAGGTCTTAACCAACCTCTCGAACTTTGAGGTTCAGGTTGGCGTTGTCCATCGCGAGCTCGTGGTAGTCCCGCTTCCGCGCCAGGGTGCTCTCCTCGTGTCTCGTGAGCTTCTTGGAGTTCTCAGTGAACTCGCGGTGCGCCTTCTTGAACCGTTTCTTGAGCTTCGCCACGTCCTCCAGCAGCTCATCATACGACTTCGGAGGCGCCGGAGGTTCCGGGCGTACCTCACCCTCCTCGCTGGGTGTCCGAGAAAGCCGCAGCGCCCCAGGTTCGCCTTGCCTCTGGTACCCCCGCTCCTCGAGTAACCGCGAGACGAGCTCCGCCGCGCTCGCGCTCCCGTTACGGAGGTCTTCCATCCCCTCCTCAAGGTCCGTAGCGCGGTCGACCAGGTTCTCCATGAGATCTCTGAGCTCGCCCATGAGCACGCGCTCCGACGTGATGGGAGCCCACTTGGCCTTGTCCAGCCGCGCCTTGGCCAGCGCCTCCTCCTCCTCTGCCCTCTTCTTCTGCTCCTCTTCCGCCTGCAGGCGCTGCTCCTCGGCCTGCCGATGCGTGTCCTCGCGCTTCTCGACCATCGGCCGGATCTCTTCAAGCCACGCATGAATCTGGTTGACGTACGCGCGAACCTGCTCAAGCTCCGCCTCGCGTGTGTCGTCCTGGGAAGGCGCGGGCAGGCCGTCGAGGGGGTAGCGCACGAGCTTGTCGAGGGCGCGGTTCAGCTGCTTGCGCGCATCGTAGATCTTGTCGTCTGTCTTTTTGTGGAGGTCCTCGAACGTCTTGTGCACGCCGATCAAGGACGCGCTCTGGTACGCCTTCGAGCGGCGCAATGTCCACTGCTTCTCGCGCGATTCCTCCAGAGTCTTCAGCTCCAGCTGGAGAGAAACTGCTTTGGAGAGCGTGCTGCGAATGCATGTTAGCGGTGCTGAGTAATGCAAACGCAAAGTACTTACCGAGTGAAGTCCTTCCACTTGGACTTCAGGCCAACAGGGAGCGCGTGATCTTGATGTGCGGGAGACTGGCCTCGGGCAGGCTCATCTACCATGTCTACATCTTCATCCTGTACAGGCTGCTCCTCTTGTACTTGCCCGGGCTCAGGTTCGTTGCGCGAGACATCCATGTTCTCCGCAGGGGTGTAGTCGGGGAACGCAAACGGGTTCGGTTTGGACGAGGACGCACCTACTAGACCTGCGTTCGCAATTGGGACCATGACACCCAAGCTAGACATCCGCGTGCCCCCTCGCTCTCTTCGCATATCCTTCGCCGCTCTCGCTGCAATGCCCTGGTCGTCTGTGGGAGCGCTAGCAAGCGACGACTTCCTGCGAGGATCTTGTCGGGGATCTTGCGGGCTCCGGTTAGGCGAGCGGGGCGTCCTTGGCGTCGCGAAGTCGAACTGAGGAGTGTAGAAGCCAACTTGCGGGCTCGTCGCAACGGGGCTCTCCATTGCCACCTCCCTCGCCTTGCCTTTGTCCTTCGGCGGCGCAGGCTCCGCGAAGCTCGACCTCGTGGAGTCCTTGCGCTCAGGGGACTTCTTAGGAGACTCGCCCCACCCGTCTCCAGCCTTAGCGGCTGGGGCCGATTCTCCTCCCGTCCCCCATCCGCCCGCCACAGGCTCGCGCATCGGAGACGAGCCTCCCGCACCCCATGGGATGTTCACGCTCGCCGCCCCCCACTCATTATTCTGAACAGAGCCCCAGTCCCCCGTATTGGACGCCGACGCCCCCCAATCCCCGGGCGCAGCCGACGAAGACCCTTGCGCATCTGTGTTACCGGCGCCAGGCCACGCAGCACCAGTGTTGGCAGCGGTGCTCGTGCCCCCTTGCGCATCGTTATCCTGGCCCCATGCGCTTCCCTGGAGCGGCGCACCCCATGCTGCAGACGACGCACCCGCACCCGAGCCAGCACCAGCAGACTGCCTCCTCGGCCCCGTCGGGATCGCATTCGAGCTTGTTCTCTCGGGTCTCGCGTCCTCCCGGCGTCCGAAGCCGCCGTACCCGTCTCGGTCCCTCCCCCCGTAACCCCCACCTCCACCGTTTCCGCGGTAGTTCTGGTAGCCCTGGTCGCGATTAGGGTTCTTTGCCGGCCGAGCGGAAGCCCATTGCGGCTGGCTCGGGTGCACGAAGTAACAATCGGAGCCGCGGCGACACCCGCCCTCGATCGGCGCGCCGGTGTCTTCGTCGTAGAACTGCGGAGGGGGAGGACGGCGTCGATGTCGGCCTCGGTTAGTCATCGCTGTCCGGGGCGAAGGGAGTGGAGGGGATATGAGGGGACTCACCTTGCAGCGGACGTTCGGCATCTACCTATATCTCTGAGTACGTGGGTCCTCTGACAGGCTTACGCAAGTTTAGAGGGAATAGCGTGGTGTCGATGTCGTTACTAGAAGGCGGACAAATGTCAGGGATTTTGTTGTAGCGGCTTCGGTAGCGCAGGTCGAAGTGTGGTTTAGCAGGCAAGCAAGAATGGAGGGTGCTGCAGCAGCGGTCAAATAGGAGTACGCACTGGAACAATCCTCAATCAGACGACTGAGGATCGTGCTTCCTGTCCTAGAGACCGTACGAAATACGCGATGCTTGTCCGGAAGACAACGATTTCCAGTGCGGGACGGCCACAAATCGACGAGCGACGCGATATCGGAAGCGAGTCTTTTGCGATGGATTATGGCTGCGATTAACACCAAGGCAGAAAAGTAGCGTTAATAGCTGGTGGGATGTACGGGCGTGCGGACTGCCTTGAGGACCAGAAGCAGGATGGAGGGAGGACACACAATTCTGTTGACCGGGTGTCGGGATGACCACACTGATCTCGGCTCGCTACTAGTCTCCGTTGCTGACCAATATACCTGAATAGATGACAGTCGATCTATTTAGCTCGCTACGCCGTTTGATCAAATTCGACCACTTCTTTACCAAGTCGGGAAAATCCCGCCTTTGGCCCATGGCCCAACATATGTTTGA
>BACB01000438.1:0-106544 GCA_000338015.2 Ganoderma multipileum BCRC 37180 | reverse complement strand
TAAAAGGCTGATCTGTTGAAGTATTTCAGGTCTTGACTTTCTAGTCAAATGGCACCTACAAACCCTGTATTGCGTTTCTTCGAAAGAGCCTCTTCGTGATTTTTCCAAGTACGTTTTCACACGGGGTCCATATACGGACGCCCTGCCAAAGGCACGCCCAGTCCGACCAGTCGTTAGGGACACATCTCCCTTTCACTCTCCGCTGATGTGGCCCGATCGACTGGTTCGAGTCTAATGTTTGATCAGAAGTCCAAGTATACGGTTCACTACATGCACATGTATTGGCTGCTAGAAATGTTTGTGCGCAAAAAGTCAGCTTACGCAGCTTCCCAAAGTCCGAACATAAGTTATAATTTGAAGCTCGCATTACCCGATGTTAGAGTCCGAGTCTTTAGATTCTGCAAATATCGCGACAGTAGCTATCCTAGTGCTAATATTCTACAAGCATCCCAGCACTCGTTGCCATCGTCAGCAGGTACACAAAAATCAGAGAGACCGTAAACATGCCGTGCTACTGGACTTGCATCCGAGTAGAGGGGATTCGTAAAGGGTGGACGTGTGTGTACCAGTGGCAGCCAAGCTACGAACCAAGCGGGAACACTGTAGCAAAAAGTGAACTGCGCCTTCGTGGTGTAAGCTATTTGAGGGAAGATGGAGAGCAGGTGTCGCAGCGTAGTTGGAGATGAGATGATGGGAACAGGATGGGGGTTCGGGGAAACAGAAATACAGCAGTAACTCAAAGCGAATAAGATGTGCCAGCCGCAAGGGAAGGGCAATAGAAATGAAAGCAATAAGAGAGAGGACCTCGTACAGTCAAGACATGATCGTTCGTCACAAACACTCGTCATCAATCCAGTACGGAAGGCATTCACCAGCCGCCAAACCACCGCTTGGGAGGGCGCTTCCGTGGGTTGCGCATCATCGTCACCGTCGTCTCGACTTCCTCGGGCTCGATGACTTCCTCCTCGACGACGAACTCCACAGAAGTTGTCTTCGGGATATGGGTGGTGGAAGAAGAGCTCACGATGTTAGGAGTCGGAGAAGCGACGCGACGAGTATTGGAAGGTGGGGGAGCAGTCGGCTGCGAATTGACGGTGTGGTGCTGAGTGTGGGTGACGGTCCTGATCTCGGTCGCAAATTCGATTGCTGTTTCGGTGATAACAATAGGAGGGGGGGCAAGAACCGGTGCCTGCTGGAGCAAAAACGTGGTCAGCGCATGGTTCTAAATCAGGCGGAAAGGGAGCGCAGGCTGATAGTCCGTCCGCATTCAAAAGCGACCGGTCCGACTGGGATCGACGCCGTCACGCTCGGTGACGAGGCGTGTTCAACATCACGTGGGCGCGTAGGAGACATGCGCGTTCGTGCACTGATCGATCGGGGAAATGACGCGGATCGAATGCGGACGGACTACCAGCTTACAACGGGGACGCGGGGGAACAAGACGACAGACACCGTGATCCCCCAAGCCCGGGACGAAGGGAGGGGAGGGGACGCAAACGATACGAACTGTGTATGAGTGAAACAAAGAAGATGAAATTGTTGGCAAAGGAGTTCCCCCTTCGTCTCAGAGCTCGGAGCGGCGCTGCTGGGGTGGAGGCGGGGGTACCTTGGGTTTGCGTCCCCTCGGGACGCCGACAGGCGGTACAACGGGAGGTGGTTCGTAGAAGACTTCCTCCTCCACAGTCTCGGGTTGTCCCTCATTGAGCATGCTGGGGTGTTCATCGTTAGTCATGATGCCATAGACAAAAGATACAAGCACGTACACAAGCTGCTCCATGATCCAGTTTTCGCGTCTTGACGCGTCATGTTCACGGCGGTTGACGGCCTCTTCACGACGGCTGATCTCGCGCTCGCGCTCGGCAATCTTGAGCTCGCGATCGAGAATGTCCTCGGCGCGGATGCGGGCTTGATCCCACCAGCCCGGAGGAGTGAGGGACTCCTCCTTAACAACTTCCTTGATAACGGTTTGAATCGGAAGAGGGGGCTCGGTGACCTTCTCGAAGATGGTAGGACACGGCGCGCAGACTTGAGGGGTTGGTGTGGGAGCGACGACGCCGCCGGGGGCGCCAGCAAGGAGTTCGGCTTCACGACGGGCAACCTCTGCCTCACGGACGGCGATGTTGCTCTCCCGAGCAAGGAGGGCTTGAGTTCGTTTCGGAGAGATGATGCCCCAGAAGCCCTCGTTCTTGGTCTGCTCCCCATTGGGTGCAATGGGGTCGGCCCGGTTCGATGGGAGAGAAAGCATGACGGCGAGGACGGCGAGTACGAGAGAGAGGACTAGGAGGAGGGTTGTGGAGGAAATTGTGCGGTGATGGTGGTGACGGGAGGAGGAGCGTTCGCTGCGCTCCCGTTCTCGGTGAGACGAAGAGGGTTGGGCCATCCTGACGCTGACGGAGTTCGAGGGCGACAAGGATGTGGAGGTACGGGCTCTATACGTGGACGTTATGGTGAAAAACGGAACGGGGGTTTAGATGGGTAGCGCGTTAGTCGGAATGTGGGAGGGGAGGGATGATCGTTGGAGATTTAAGGGAGAGAACAAAAGACAGTGGGAGGAAGGGGCGGAAAGCAAGGAGCGCATCCCCAGCGAGTCCACTTTTCAACCGTTGGTTCGTATTGCCTTTTCGGGCAGCCGGCATGCAAACATGTCACAACATCACCCCTACACGTGTCCCAAAAATTCGCACCCGCTGATTAATTGTCACACCACGCCTTGTTTTCTGGCAAAGGAATTTTCGATCCACGAGGAGAACGCGCGAATATGGCTGCCCACCCAATCAATGGGCCAGGTGTAATCACTCCGACGCGGAGCTAAAAACAAGGGTGGCTGATGTGGCGGGTCGGGCCAGGCCACGTCACGTCACAGGGTGTCGGGTCGGGGACCATCACGCACGCGGATTTCGTGCCGCCGGCGCGTCGGCCATCCCGTCTTCGCGCCTTGCTCTCGATCTGCCTCCGTGCATTCCTCCGCCGTCCGTCCGTCGACTGGACCCCAGTACGATGTCTCTCCGTCGCATCGCCCATGGAAATGCTGCCCAGACTGCCCCGTTTGCCTCCCCCAGAAGGGCCGGTCCATCCAGCGCATCCGCCAGGCCATCCCCAACCACTCCCATCCGTGCCTCCTACCCCGTCACCCCCAAGACACGGATCATCCGTGAATCCGATTCTCCACTTAACACTCCGTCCTTGTCAGCGTCGCAGCCATTCGATTGGGAGAAGGCTCGCACACAACAACCTTCAGATGTAGCCACTCCCGCAAGAACGCCTGGGAAGCGTATCGTACGCAAGAAGTCTCTGTATCAACGGTGAGTCATTCTTCAATTACTGGGGATCGTCGCCGGAAACGTGCAATATCGTCGTGATGCACCGTATGTGCGCCCTTCCGAGTAGGTTATCCAGTGGTTTGCTCTGCGAGACCCTCGGTACGGACTTCCTCGTGTGTCATATGCGAATCAACACATGCTTCAACCTCACCCTCTGTTCCATTTACGCGTAATGATGAGTGCGAAGTGAT
The DNA here is from genome assembly GCA_000338015.2 of Ganoderma multipileum BCRC 37180. Lineage (NCBI taxonomy): Eukaryota > Fungi > Basidiomycota > Agaricomycetes > Polyporales > Polyporaceae > Ganoderma > Ganoderma multipileum. The sequence continues at coordinate 103,033 of BACB01000438.1, read as the reverse complement.
AATCCCTTCGACCTCGTGCAACCAAATAAACCACACATGTACCAGTGCCTCAAGACCAGTGGAAACTAGCAGTGACTGACATCCACATACGACTGGACAGAATCAGAGACATACCCTCTCGAATCTCTTTTGAGATATCCCAATTCCCAAACAATGTCCCCCTCCCAGAGCCACACAATTCTGCAAGAGTGATCGGTGGCACCCTCCACTTCCTCCATTTATGCGTCCGCGTCTCGCAAATCCGCAGAGTTCCAGACTCGGACCTCGGCTGGGAAGACATGTACCACGAGAACGAGAGCGAGGCTTGGTTTGACTGGGTGCGTGTTTATTGTTAATGTGCTAGCTCTACATGCTCACACACTCTTCAATCCAGACAACACCAACGTCCTTCTTTCTCGTCTCCGCCGCTATCCTCAACACTCTGTACCTTTTCACCCGCACCCGCACCTACTATCTCAACCTCGCCTCCGAGCCTGTCTCCTCCCCGCACGCCTCCTTCGTCAAACGGCCCCCGGGCTTCCTCCGCGACTCTTCCACCTCAACGTCGGACGACCATGACCCCTTCGCCGCGCCCTCTGCGCCCTCCCTCGCGTGGACGCTCCTCGCCTCGCTCCTCCGCGCGCTCTGGCGGTTCCTTGTCGCCTCCGTTCGCTTCCTGCTCAACCTGAGCCCGCCGCGAACGCGCCCGAGCCAGCCATGGGAGGAGGACGAGCGCGTGCAGACGCTCGAGGTGTGGACTCCGGGCCCGCTCGAGATGGCGCTGTTCGCGCTCTACTCGCCCGTGCACGCGCTCCTGTGGATGGCGACGACGAGCGCGAACTGGATCCTGACTATCTTCGTCATGCTCATCGTTAGCGTGCAGGTGTGTGCCCGTCAGCTATACGCGCGTAGAATGTCGTACCCGTGAAGTAACTCACAATGTCCTCATTTTTTTCGCAGAGCCGCGCCCTCGCGCGTTCCTACGAGGCGTTGTTGAAGGACCGCGCCATCATTGCCGCCGAGGTGATGCACGAGTACGACGAGAAGGTGAGGGTTTCTATAACCACGTTGCCTCGTGTCGTCGAAGCTTACCCACAAGCGGCAACAGTTCGTCAACCCACGCGTGCACCCAGTGCGCAAGGACGCCTGCGTGATGACGCACGAGTCAGAGATGGTCAACATCCGGGATTGAGGTTCCACGGGAACGGTCTTTCGGTAGATTCACCGTTACATATATTTCTTTTTGTTCCAGGGATTGGGTGCATCGCACCGCATTCGGCGTGGTTAATCTAGTCGGACAGTCGCTTGAATTGTCCTCTCCAAGTTCTCATGCTTGTTTCGCATCATCATCGTCATAGTCAACTAACGCATCGCTCGCAACCCTCATCATACGGCATCTTGGACTTTCCGTAGCAACTTCACAGTGTCCAGAGTTCCAGATAGGTTCTGTACAACGTACATAGAATACACAGGATATTAAGACTACATTGTCGTGCCCGCCCCTCTGCCTGCAATGCCTGCCCATCACGCCTTCACCTCCCCGTTCGCCTTGTCCGCTTCGTAGAACTTCATTAAATCCTGCACATCCTCTCTGCTGCCGAGGAACACAGGGCACCGCTCGTGGATGCTCTTAGGCACGATGTCGAGGATGCGCTGCGTGCCCGTCGTCGCGACGCCCCCTGCCTGCTCCGTGAGGAACGCCATCGGGAACGCCTCGTAGAGTAGGCGCAGCTTCCCCTTCTTGCTCTTCTTGTCGTCCGGGTAGCCGAAGATGCCGCCGTACAGCAGCGTGCGGTGCACGTCCGCGACCATGGAGCCGATATAGCGCGCCGAGTACGGCGACTTGCCGCTCTGCGGGTACTTGATCGAGTTGAGGTAGTTGATAACTGGTGGGTGGAAGTAGAGCGAGTTGCCCTCGTTGAACGAGTAGATCTTCCCTCGTGGGGGGATCTTGATCTGTGCCCATGGTAAACCCCGTGATAGTCAGCGTATGGACTTGAATGGATAGAAGAAACTGCAAGTATGCATACATCGGGGTGGGTGAGGATGAACTCTCCGAGGGCCGCGTCGAGCGTATAACCATTTACTCCGTGTCCCGTGGTCAGGACGAGGTTAGCTGACGAACCGTACCTGTTGAGACGCGGGCATTGGTCAGTACGCACGGGACGCGCTGTGTCAGACGAACGAACACGGAGCTCACATCGTGTAACCAGCCGCAACCATCTCGCTCCCTGGTCTCAGGACATCGTCAATCGTTCCCTTCGATCCTGGCGCCTGTCTCACAGGTTTCAGCAACACAATGCTTTCACATGCCCCCCTTCTCCATCTCGCGCGCCCATGCGGAGCGCAGAGCATGGGGAGGAACACAGAGAGACAAGAGACACACGCACGATGTGGTAGATGCCAAAGATGGTGCCGATGTTCACACCGGCGTCGATGTTGCTGGAGCCATCGAGCGGGTCAAAGACGACGCAGTACTTGCCCTTGTACCGGTCCTCGATGACCACCGCCTCCTCGAGCTCCTCGGATACGAGCACGGCCGTCTTTCCCGATGCGCGCAGGGAGTTGATCATAATGTCGTTCGAGAGCACGTCGAGCTTCTTCTGCTCCTCGCCTTGCACGTTCGTCTCGCCGGCCAGGCCGACCCTACCGTGCGCATAGTCGCAAGCGCATCCGGAAGATAGCAAGAGCGAGGAATGCGCGGAGGGGGAAGGGGATGGAAGGTGTCGATGAGGTCACCGTCGCGCGGACGAGAATCACGAGGGTTACTTACAGATTGATCAAGCGCGCTTTTCGGACATTCGTCGCGATGAACTTGGAAGTCGTCTGGATGGCAGTCAACAGCAGCGTGAGGTCTCCAGTGGCAATCGCCCCGAGGCTGAACTGGTCCGCGAGAACATGGCTATCGTGCCGGAAGAACGACGAAAGGGACGCGGGGATGAGCGTTCGCGTCGCGGAGCAGAGATCTGAGCACGCACCGGGTGAGGGTGATGATATCGGTGTTGGGCTGCTCCTCTCCGGACATGGCTAGGGTGTCGTGTGCGAGTGTATGGGCGGATGGGTGTGGATGAGAGAGAGTGGAACGCGTTTATATCGCCGCGGGCAGAGACGGGAAAGGATTCTGGACGGTCGGAAACGCGGGGCCCCTCTCTCCGCCTGCGCCTCATCCGTCCTTCCTATTCCGGCAAATGCCTCCACTTCACATGCCCTAAGTTCCGGACAAAGCACAGATAGCCCCGGCCCATCCCCCCGCTCATATCCCGAGTCCGGACGTCCGCCAAGTTTTGTATCCATCTGCGAGTCCACGACAAGGGCGTCAGCGACACAGTACAGTTGCAGTCCAAACTAGATTATGCAGGTCGTACAGTACCACATATGTTTACACCAAGCAGCCCATGTCCTGCCTATCTGCTTGCCATCCGTTCCTCAAATGATCGTCACTGTCTCATCGTCAAGTCCCGGCATGACATCCGTGTCCAAGCTCAAGCATTTTGTTATCGTTTCCGTTTCACCCCCGTCACCACCGCGCCCACTGGCTCCTTGCCCTTGCGCGCCCTCAGCGGTATCGAGAACGCCTCCCCGTCCAGACCCTCCAGAATCATCACCTGCACTTCCCTACTTGCCCCGCCCGGGCCTGGCTTGTTGCTGTGTCCCTGCGCGCCAGACGGAAGATCAGCACGGAGAGGTGAAGGTGCACGACTCCCGCTCCCGCTCCCACTCGCAAACTGCGGCGGCCCGAGCTCCGGCCCGGAAGAGTACGGGTCGTCCTCAGGCTCCAGCTCGTCTTCGTCCTCCGGGTCAGGCTCGTCGTACAGGTCGTGCATCGTGTGCGCAGTTGCACCCGCCTCCTGCGCCTGCTGAGCGAACGCTGCGACCAGCTCTGCGCTGAACGTTGCTGCCACACGCTCGTCCAGCGCCGCGTCCCCAGAGGGCCCATGTGTAGATATGTTGGGGTCGCCCTGGCTGAGCAGCGCAGACAGTGTCCGTACGGACGCCTCCAAATCCTGCTCGTCCTTCGCCGGGTCCGTCAACTTGGGCCGTTTAGCTTTGAAGCTGTATTTACTAAACACGCCACAAAACACAATCGTCAGCACGGCGTTGCTATGCGGCTGAGGAACGGAGAGAGAGGATAAAGGCTTGGCCGCTCACATGTTCGGATCCGGCTCCCATGTCGGATCGTGCGTCTTCATGTGCGCCGTGAGCGTCGTCCGCCGCGTAAACGTCTTATCGCACGCCGGGTCCTCGCACTGATACGGCCGCTTCCCCGTGTGCGTCCGTCGGTGCCGCGCGAGGCTGCTCGAGTCCCCGAACGTCTTCCCGCAGTCTGGGTACTCGCAGAAGTGCGGCTTCTCGCCCGTGTGCACCCGCAGGTGGACGTGTAGCGCCGATCTCTGCAATCCCATAGACCACAAACGACATCGACATGGGAGGACATCAACAATATCATCGCACGTCAGCTCCGGCACTCTCTGCACAGGGAAGACAGGACGAAGCACTCGCCTGAATGAACGTCTTGCCGCATCCCACCTCGGGGCAAACGAACGGTCGCTCTCCGGTGTGTATTCGCATATGACGACACAGGTCGCTTCGTCGGCTGAACGACTTGGAGCACTGATCGCACACATGTGCCTGCTGCACCTTCCCGTTACGATCCTTCATCTCGGCCGGTGCCGTTGTCGTTGCAGTTGCCGCTGCCGTGCGGGCGGTCGGAGCCCCAGCTGGGAGCGAAGCGGGGGGAGGTTGGGGAAGCGTCGACGTCGACGCCACAGGCTGCTGCTGCTCGTGCGTCGTAGCGACGACGCTCTCGTAAGACGCTGATGCTATCGGCGTTGGCGTTGCGACCGGGGCTGCAGGCGAAGAAGACTTGATCGGCGGCGAAGAGGGCGGCACATGAGCTGCCGTACCTGACGGCGGCGCACCTGCAGGCACAGAAGGCGGCTGAACGCTGGCACTGGCACGGGTGGCAGGGTCGATGGGCGGGGCAGGCTCAGGCTCGGGTGGCGGATCCTGGTCGAACTGCGTGAAGTGGCTCAGGATGTTGTTGATGTCCGTATCGGTGAACTCTGGAGGGTGAGATGGGGGGTCGCTGCCCTCCAGCGTGTCCACGGGAGACGATGAGCCACGATGTCGCCCTCTCCCGCCTGCGCCTCCCAGCCCATCCTCCCGCTCGCTATCCCCCTCGTCGTCGTACAGGTACTCCGACCCGTCGGTGGGGCTGCTCGAATGCAACAGCAGGGGAATGTCGCTCGCGGTGAGCGAGTGAAAGGCTGGGGCGTTCCGCGTCCGCTTCTCGTGCTCCTCCTCCTTCCTGCGCCGTGCAAGGTCTGGATCTGCTGCCGCTAGCGCCTCCGCCGCGCGCTCGTTCTCTGCGGCCTGGGCATGTGCGGCTTGCAGCACCGCCGCGAGGCCGGAGAGGTTCATGCCAAACACACCGGCCAAGGCTTCTGTGAGGTTGGGATGGGGATCGTCGGGGTCATGAGCATCGTGAGCGTCGTGAGGGGATCCGTCCGAGAGGTCGATGGGGTGCGCAGCGGTGTGCCCGTCGGCGAGTCGATGCAACGAGGGACCCATGGTGCTAGTTGGATTCTGATGATGGAGGAGGGATGATATCTCCCGTTCGAGCAGCTCGATGGTCAAGCTGGAACCGACAGTGTCCGGGGAGGAGAGTGCAGAGAACTCGTCGTCCTCGGGCTCGGGTTCATGCGCTGCGCCAACGTCGTGCAGCGCCCGAGCTTCGCGCACCATATGGGACGATGGCTGATGTTGAAACGGGGAGGGCGCGGGAGGAGAGTGGTGGCGCGAGGGAGATGAGATTGCCAAGGTGTGCAAGTGGTGGTGGTGTTGCTCGTCGGGGAGCGGTTCATCGTGCACCACGTCGGAAAGAGCCAGCGCGGGCTCATTGTCATCGTGGTCCATGATGGGTGTGTCTTGTGTCAGATAATTGGATTAACAACACGTCTGGACGTGTGTATGGAATTGCCTATTTGTACCGAACTTGGAGGCGATGTCAGTTGCGTCTGGAATGCGTCCAATAACGTATCGTACGCACCTGGAGAAGGTTTTCCGTCTCAAGACTCTCTGTTACGGCGTCAGAAGCGATCGCGTATGCGTCGGCAACTGCGCACGAGGAGCAACGGAGTCGGGGGAGGGGGGTAACGGGACAGAGTCGGGGGTGATCGCCTTGGAGGAGAGGACTTGCTATAACGGCGTGGTTCAACACATAATCGTCATTTTTAAACTCCGCCATATACGCGGAACGCGTCGCGTTCTAGCGCCGCGTCCAGCTCCGTCCTTCTCTTCCCCGAGCCGTTGCCGCTTCCAGTCTCCAGACATCGTCCTGTGACTCCCAACTAGATGGCAAAGCCTTTATACGGGACCCTCTGCTTGTGGGATAGAGCAGTCGGTACGGCCCGGAATGGTATTGAGAGTTGGCATCGGGTGTAGCCTTGGTGCATCGGCAGTCGCTCAATGGGGACTCAGCCTTCTCAGGTACGCACACGTATGCCTCTGTAAATTACTGAAGGCCCTTCCCGGCTTCTGGCGATCAACATTGGAGAAGGTTGCCGCCCTCATGCAAGCTCGCAGTCCGTAAGTACCCCACCATCCCACTGCGCAATCGAGCTACGGCCAGACTATTTGATACACACATCGCTGGTTGCCTGTCACGCTTGCCAATCGGACGTCCACGGATTGTCCTGCGCTGTATGCTCATGTCATCAAGAAGGAATGCAGTGTCTGCAACCTGTACGGATTCCATGACAGTACAGCATTTTAATGCGGCGAACCTGCATCGACGTTGCAGATAACCTTAGTTGCATTGCTTCACTTCAGGCCGCTTTCTCAAAGCACACATTTCTAGCCCAACGATGTACTCGATATACTCCAGCAATGAGTCCTACAGAGTTTGTTCCGAGTGCGGGCCCACGATACAAACGTCTGCCGCTACGTAAGTTATGATATTTGGCACCTCAGCACTACGCCGCTCCGAGAACCCGGCCAGCCGAAAGATGTCCCCAGCGCCAATCGAAGGATAACCGGACGGTCGGAACTGCGCCGGGCGCTCAGCGCTCAACTGCTACGCCCTTCGCCGTGCTTATTTGCGCCGCCCGCGGCCAAGCCCTTAGCATTGCTCGCTCGTACTCCCGTCCTGCCATCGCTACGACTATAGTACTTCTCTCTCTGACGACAACCTCCACCACCCTTGTAACCCTATTCGTCTTGCGCCATGCCCACAGACCGCGTACGGTCATACTCAGTCGACCTTACACCCCGCAGACACCACGGTTATGCTGTCTTCCTCTTCATTCTTGGGACACTCCTTCCACCGCTAGGTGCACTTCCCACTCAATCCATTCATACCTGTGGTTTGTAAGGCTGACAGCTGCATATAGCTGTCGCTGCACGGTTTGGCATCGGCCTAGATTTTTGGATAAACGTTTTCCTGACCATCTGTGGATACATACCCGGTATGCCCTCTTTTCATATCGCGACCCCTGCGCACTTCGCATTCATACGATACCATTTCGTGCCGACAGGTCACGTACATAACTTCTACATCCAGGTGCGTCTTTTCTCGTACATCACTTCTATGCGCTCATAGCTTACGGCTTTGGGCTTCTGCCTGCCTCTCCTGGCAATAGAACATCCGGAACAACAAGACACACCGCCGCACACCCAAATGGGCACAGAAGTGGGGTCTCGTCGACACCTCCGAGATCAAGCGCAAGGAGCGCCGCTCGCAGTGGGCAAACCGCTACAACGACCGCCTTCCCCGCTCAACGCTCGAGGGCCAGCCGTTAGAGGAGGGCGAGGTCGGCGGCTCCTCCATCGACCTCCCAGAAGGGGGCGGGGACTCGCACCGCCGCGGGAACGGTAACAGCAACGAGCTGTGGAGCCCGACTGAGGAGCGGTACTACGGGCAGAGGAACGAGTCCGCGAGCTCGGTCGGGCGGAGCTCTGGGCGGTGGCAGTACCCTGCGAACTTCGGCGACGCGCTGCCGCCGCCGACCAATTCGAGGAAAAAGTCAACGAAGAAGGGCAAGAAGGAGAAGAAGGATAGGTGGGCGAGGACGGAGGATGCATATGCGGCGCAGGAGGCGGCGGGATCGACGAGGAAGCGGAAGTCGAAGAAAGGGCGGACGAATGTCGCGGAGATGGACACGTACTCGCAGAGGAGCGAGTCGACGACGGAATTTCCGGAGGACCCTGAGGGTGGGCTGTATGGGGACCGTCGTCCAGCTGCGGGGACAGGAGCTGATGAACGGGATGGGCCGCGAAGGACGAACGACGAAGACGTCTTCAATCATGAGCTCTAGGTGGTTGGCTTGGGCACGGATGGATGAGGAAAACAGGAGATACGGGTTGGCATCGCATTTGGACGCTGTGACGGTCGCGGGCGCAAGACGGAGAGATGAACGGACGGCTGAGGACAATATTCCCGACTTCGCGATGATTTCTTTCACGACACCAGCGGTGCGGTGCGCGGAAGAAGACACCCATGTATATGTACCGCTATCTGCACGGCCCGTTATTTTATGCTTGCATGCTTTTGGAGGTGGTCCCTGGTACGTCCCGAGCAGCGCTGCTCGTATTTCGTCTACAATCCTTCTGCAGGTCCAAGAAGGTGCTTCTATCGGCGCTTTGAAACGTTGCAATTGTCGAGTCCCGAGGATGCTCTCCCAGCGCCTGTTCGCGTGCACGGAGATGTCAGTCGTCGATGTCCGAATTCCTCCTGTCTCCAACCACCTTGATCACCTTCTGCCGTTGCTTGTACGCCGCCTTCCGTGCTTCGCCCCAGCCAGTGCACCATGGATCCCTCAGTAAAACTGTCGATAATACAATGCAGGCCTGTACCTGTATTTTTCGAAGTGGAACGCAGGGTGGAACGCGTCGCGGTCTCCCAGATTTCCAAAACGTCCCACATGGCCCGCATGGACGACGCGCAATCTCGCGTATTTCTAGATCTGTTGAGAAGCCTATTGTTTCAATCCGAATGTTCTCATCACTCGGCGTTCAGGCCATATATAAACCACATCTTCCCGAGATGACGTCCCGCGTTCCCGCCGGCCCTCCTGTGCTCAGCCTCCTGTACACACCAGGGTCCGTTCGGCCAGTCTTAGCAGCATCCTCTTCGCCATGTTCTCGAAACTGTTGGTGGGTCTGGTGGCCGTGACGGCTACGGCGCGAGCTGCGGTACTTGTAGACTTCCAGGTCGCACAGCCTCCGCCTTTGCCTCAAGACGCGAAGCAATGCACCGTCCAGATTTTGCAGTACGTACGAGGTTCCATAAATTATATGTTAATTCTCTATTATCCCTCGATCTCACACCGTATGCATAGACGCACGTTCGGGAACTCCTTTGGAGCGTAAGTAATGTTGTGATGTATTCAGTAGTTCTTTCGGAGACGGATTCCTCCCTCACAGGGCTGAAGTAGTTCAATATACGTGAGTACATGCCAGGATGAACCATGAGAAGTCAACTCAATGCATCGGCCAGACCTCCCACGGATTGTGGCTCTCCAGGCTCTTGGGCTGGCATCAGCCTGAACTTCACGGTCACCTCGAATGGCACTCAATTCGATCGTCTGGGTATGTTTCGTCTTCCTTGATAGAGCCAGGCCGGTAAGCTTATCATCGAGCTGCGCAGGTATTTTCACCTTCCAAAATGTGGAGAGTGGGTAGTAATCGGGTGAACTTGTATCCATTACCCTTTACTGACCGGGTTCATCCAGTCTGGCGTACCTCGACTCCAGAACCGACCCGCGGAGACGGTATCATCTGGACCCATCTCAAGGACGTGACACGCTATACCCCGCTCTTCGCTGAGTCCGGAACCTTTATCCTCCAGCTCGATAACTTGCTCGAGACTGGTCTTGATGGACAGTACGCCAGTATGTCATGCCGCTCCGCACATATATGCGCATATCGCTGATAGCACACATCGCAGCCACGCTACATGCAACGTTCTTCGAGTCCTCGGCGGCGCACCCGCCTGCTCCCAAGGCGGATGTTATCATACCGGTCTCCACGCTTGCAAATAATACCGGAAATGATGCGTCCGTACCTCCCACTTTCTCTGTCAGTGCGATATCTTCCATTTCCTGTTTCTGTTTGCGCTGACCGGTTTGTGCAGCTGAACGTCACCGTCCCCCAGAATGCTGTCCAGATCTTTGCTGAGCTGTACGCTTCTGGTAACGGAAATGAGGAGTTCTGGGTAGGCGCATTGACCTCAGGATCGAAATTGAAAGCTCACATCTGCTGGCTATCAGTACTTCAACACAGCCAACGAGTTCGTTAACAAGCTTCCCGCCGGCACCACGTTCGGCGATGGTCCCTTCCGTGAAGTCCGTTTGCTCGTCGACGGAAAGGTAGCTGGCGTTGCCTTCCCGTAAGTCGGTCGCGGTCTGCCGTCCCAAAGCAAAGGACTAATCACAGTACAGGTACGCCGTGATCTTCACGGGAGGCATCGTCCCAACGGCCTGGCGGCCGATCACGTCCTACGGCGCCATCGACCTCCCGACGTACTTCCTGGACCTCACGCCCTTCGTCCCCGTACTGACCGACGGCAAGCCACACAACATCAGCCTCGACGTCGTCTCCGCCGAGAGCGACCACGCGATCAATCAAAACTGGTTCGTCTCGGGCAGCCTCCAGGTCGTCACCGACCCATCGGGCAAGCCGACGACAGGCAAGATCACGCAATATCAGGCGGACGACTTCGCGGTAGGGAAGACGACCGGGAGCGTGGGTGCGAACGGGGATGTGAACGTTACGGTAGCCGCGACCCGCAAGATCCGTATCGAGTCGGAGATCACGAGTGGAAGTGGGAAGACTACGCACGTCGTGTGGGACCAGAGGCTCAAGTACTCGAATACCCAGAACTACCTCGACAATACCACCATTCAGGTACGGAAGAGCCTTAGGCCAGGACTCCGTGCAGGTTATTCGGGGCAGATGCTGATGCTTTAGCAGATCGTGAACCAGCGCGCGACCGGCTCGTTCCTTTCGACGCACAACGGGGTTCCCACCTTGGTTGACGACTTCTCATACCCCCTGACAATCAACTTGACTGTCCTTAATCCAAACGGCTCTCAGTGTAAGCACCCTCATGCTTATTATCGGATGTCCCTGTGGCTGAACATGTTTCACAGTCGTCGCGACGTTTGACCACTCATACAACCGCGTGTCAAACCCTGCACCGTTCATCCTTGGTTCGACAATCAAGAACCACCAGACCGCACGTAAGTCGCAATGCAACCAGGCTTCACTTCGGTCGATTGACTGTTAATTTGGACGCAGAGGGCTTCTTCACCATCGCCTCCACCGGAAACACTGGTAACGGCACGAACTCAAACACGTTCTTCTACTTCGACGACAACGGTAACACCTACGACCGCGAAGTGACCGCGGTCAACAACAACATCACCGCGGACCACCAGGGCGGCAACCTCGCGCCCACCAGCGCGTTCAAGTTCCCGCCCTCCGTTCAGAGTCCTCTCAGCCTCCCCTCGCCGAGGTTCCCAGGGGCGCGGAAGATCGCAAACTGAAGACCACACTGCGAACTGCTGAGCAAAGGATATAAGATTGGTTGGCTTCTACAGAGCACCGTTGTATCTATCGAGAGACCGTTGAGGTCGTTGCGCAATGCGTGGACAGTTGCGTGATATGCATCTACAAAGCAGGTTGGACAACAAGGGCATCGAACGCATCGAGAAGCAGGAAGGCCTATCCTCTGAGATTGATCATCTATCCCCCCCCTCAGCTCACTCCACCCCCGCTAACAACGCCTCGGCGCTGCTTCTATCTCCGAGGAACTCCAGGAACCTTGTACAACACAACACAGTTCGCGTCCGGGCCCGCAAAATCGTTGTCTGCCGTGTTGAACGGTGGTGCAGAATGGTCAAGGACCGAGGCGCATATCTGGTGAAGACACCGCACCCTGAGAGCAAATCGAGCCGTCTAGAAGAGGCCGACAACCCGACCGTTCTCGGGATCAAGCCCAACCTCCCAGAAGCCCGGGCGGGTACCGAGGCCGGGCATAGTCTGCATATCGCCCAGGATGGGGTAGAGGAACCCGGCACCGGCGGAAAGACGGACGGCGCGGATGGGGATCGTGAAGCCCGTCGGGACGCCCTTGAGCTTCGGGTCGTGCGAGAAGGAGTACTGCGTCTTCGCCATGCAGACTGGACGTCATTTGCAGTCAGTAAATTTGCCACCGAGACGTGGGTGATGGATGAGAGGCACGTACTAGGAAGATTGCCGTAGCCCTGGCGGGTGTAAGTTTCGACCTGCTTCTGGGCGAGCTCGCTGAGCTCGATGGCGTCCGCGCCATAGATTTCCTTCGAGATGATCTCGATCTTCTTCTCGATGGGCTGGTCGAGGTCGTACAGGAACTTGAAGTTTGACTCGCCCTCGCAGGTGGCGATGACAGCCTCGGCGAGAGCCTGAGCGCCAGCACCACCCTTGGCCCAGTGGTTGCTAACCACAGCAGCGTCGGCGCCTGCAGCCAACGCCTCTTGTCTAACAAGTTCGAGCTCCGCGGGGGTATCGGAACTGAGAATGACGTGGAAACTACATAAGCCAAAGTGGCAGGGAATAGACAACAATTGCACGTACGCAAACTGGTTGATCGCGACGATGACCTTCACGCCGAACTTGCGCGCGTTCTGGATGTGCTTCGCAAGGTTCTTGGTACCTTCCTTGAGCGTGACAAGATCCTCCTTGGTATACGTGTCGTGGAGAGGCTTGCCGGGAGTGACATCCGGTCCGCCTCCATGCATCTTCAGCGCGCGGGTAGTCGCTACGATGACGGTCGCGTCGGGCTTGAGACCGCTCATGCGGCACTTGATGTTGCAGAATTTCTCCATGCCCATGTCGGCGCCAAAGCCACCCTCTGTGAGGACGTAGCCAACGCGGTCGGGCGGGTCACCCTCTTCCGTACCCGCGAGCTTGAGCGCGACGCGATCGGCGAGGATCGACGAGTTGCCGTGGGCAATATTCGCGAAGGGACCTGCGTGGACGAACACGGGGGTGCCCTCCAGCGTCTGCATGAGATTGGGCTTAATCGCGTCCTTCATGAGCACGGCGAGTGCGCCGCCAACACCGAGGTCGTCCGCCGTGATGGGCTCACCGCGCTTGCTCGTCGCAACAACCATCGCACCGAGACGCTCGCGCATGTCCTCGAGGCTCGTCGTGAGCGCGAGGACAGCCATGCACTCCGATGCGACAGAAATGTCGAAGCCGGTGACGCGCGTGTGACCCTGCTCTGTGGGGTTCTGACCGACGGTGATCTTGCGGAGATGGCGGTCGTTGACGTCGATGACACGATTCCATGTGATAGTTTCGGGGTCAACGTCAAGACGGGCGAAGCGGTTGATTTCCTCGGGGGTGAGATCGTCCGGGTTGGTTTTGTCGATTCCGAGCTTCTTGAGGCGCTTGAACATGAGGGAGGCGAACTCGCGCTTTCCCTTCTTCGCAGGAACCAGACGACTGTACAAGGCCTGCGACGTTATGCCAATCAGAGTTACTTCGGCAAAAGTCCGCTCGGATGTACCTTGTCAGACTGGGTAGCTTCGTGGAACATACGCGCATCCAGGGCCGCCGCGAGCAAGTTGTTTGCAGCGGTTACAGCGTGGATGTCACCGGTGAGGTGCAAGTTAAACTGTAGAGCAAAGGTTATAGGCAGTCCCAGAAGTCATGGACGAAGCGCAACAGACCTCATCCATAGGGATGACTTGACTGTAACCTCCACCAGCTGCACCGCCCTTGATGCCAAAGGTTGGGCCTTGACTGGGTTGGCGAACACATGCGAAAGCAGGGCGACCCAAATGGGCACCAAGTGCCTGTGCCAGACCAATTGTCGTCGTGGATTTACCCTCACCAAGCGGAGTGGGCGTGATACTGATGCCCCGTTAGAAATTGTACTTGTGGTGGCCGATCGAGCGACATACCCGGAGATAACAATGTACTTGCCGTCCTTGCGGTGCGCCAAACGGTCAAGGATAGCCAGCTCAACCTTTGTCTTGTATTTACCATAACTCTCGAGCTCATCCGGACGGATACCAAGTTCTTGTGCCAGTGTGGTAACGGGCTTCGGAGTCTGTGCCAAAGAAATCTCGATGTCGCTCGGAACCTTCTCGAGGACGTTCAGCTTCAAGGGCTTCACGCGTAGACTGCGTTGCTGCTCCCAGATGCGCTCCGCGGCCTTGAGTGTGTTCGACATAAGCATTGCCACGGTCATGGGACCGACTCCTCCGGGAACGGGGGTAATGTGGGACGCCACGGCGGAAGCTGCCGTGTAGTCCACATCACCGACAAGACGTTGACCTGACTTCTTTGTTGCGTCTGAAGAGCGGTGATCAGGACCGAGTAGACTAAAAGACGCAATGCCAGCTCACCCGGGATGTAGTTAGTGCCGACATCAATAACAACAACACCTGACTTCAGCCAAGAACCCTGCACAAACTGAGCCTTGCCAATAGCAGACACCAGGATATCAGCTTCCTTAACCTGGATGTGTGAACAGCCGGTTAGCCAACCAATGACGTAATGAGGAGGGTGAAAGCTCGTACGATCTCAGGCAGGTTCTGCGTCCGACTGTGGCATTGAGTGACCGTGGCATCGCGGTGTCTGAGCATAGCTGCGACAGGACTGCCGACGATATCGCTACGTCCAAGAACCACTGCGCGAGAGCCGGCGATTGGAACGCCAGTCGAGTCCAAGAGACGAATGACACCAGTGGGCGTGCATGGGGTGAAAAGCGGGTCCGAGGCACGCGACGAGAGATGGCCAATGTTGTATGCGTGGAACCTGAGGGGAAACCGCGATACTAGTCAGTCCTTAGCTGAACCTTGCATGGCACAGGCGCTTTGCACGATTAAATGGCTGCAGACCATAATTGGCCCACATATGGAAACGCAATCGGCACGCACCCCGGAGCGGGGTGCATGTGCCATTGCCAACGCGTCTCGGAACGCGAAAGCACACGCTTGACACGCACCCATCGACGTCCTTCTCAGGACTTACGGCCTCAGTAACGGTGCGCTCGCCGTCTGCTCCCACGTGGGGGCCAAGGGGGAGTTGGACGAGGATGCCGCTCACGGTCTCATCCTCGTTGAGTTTCTGGACGATATCGACGATATCCGTGACCTCCGCCTCTTCGGGGACTTGAACGTGCTTGAAGTGGATGCCGACCTCCTCCGCGGCCTTGGCCTTCATGCGCACATACACGGCCGAGTCCGGGCGCGTGCCCGCCTGGATGATTGCGAGCTGCGGCTTGAAGCGGGGATGCTGAGACTGCAGCGACTTAATCCTGCCCGCGACCTCGTCGCGGATGGATCTGGGGGGATCGTGTCGGTTAGCTGTCGGCGAGGATGCATACGCTTCGGGGCTGGGGACTCACTTCGCAATAGCGGTGCCATCGATGACTTTGGCGGTGGTGGCCATGGTCCGGAGGCGATGGAAGAGGAAGAGATGACGATGTGCAGTTATGGGCTGCAGAAATCGTCGCATCTCTGATTCCCTTTAGAGGCAGGCAGAGGGCCGGGCGGCGGCGCGATACTATCGCTCCGACTCTCGCGTCCTCCAAGTCCCGTGTCTTTTCGAATCCTCGCGCGCGGGGAGCCGTCGGGCCACCGAGTCTCTCGTGTCGGGTGTGCGCGACTTGGCGGACGAGGTGCAAGGTGGGTTCTATAGCCGCAGAGAGCCGCAGCCTGCCGAGTCAGTGCCCAGGGCTCCAGGCGCGACGTCTTCGCGAGCCACGCCATGAATACACCGAGCGAATCGGCCCAGCGCCGCGCGGCACGTGACCTTCCCGCCCAAAATTTCCGAGAAGAGCAAGAGAGGCGAGACGATGCCAGCGACCCTGGCCAGCGTCTTGCTCACCTCCGTCATCCGTCGTCTACTGTCCGACCGTCTCCGTCTCCTACCTCTCCTCCCTCCCCGCCATGTTCAACACCCACGCAGTACAAGCCTTTCGCTCGTGCACTGGCGCGCTGTCATCGCGCACCCTCGCGCGTTCTTCGCTGAACGCTGTGAGCACGCGAGCCGCGGTAGCCACGAGGTTACGCCATTACTCAGAGCAGGCGGCGAAGGATCCCCAGCCGGCTGAGGAGACCGAGAAGGATGAGGTAGAGGTGTCCGTCGAGGCAGAGCTTGCAAAGAAGCTAAAGGCGGAGGAGGCAAAAGTGGCTGATTACATGGTCAGCATTTCTCTTCGCTGTCCCCACTTCAAGCCAGTCGTGTGCCATTCAAATGCTAACCATCGTCATCCTACTTTGCAGGGCCGGTTACGATACCTCCAGGCAGACTTCCTCAACCTCCAGCGTAACGCTGCGAGGGAGAAGGAGCAGGCCCGCGACTTCGCCATCACCCGCTTCGCTGGCGACCTCCTCGAGACCGTCGACGTCCTCTCACTTGCCCTCAAATCCATCCCAAAATCCGCCATCACTCCCCCACCAGAATCCGCTGACGCGTCATCATCGCCATCCTCTTCCGACCCACCCTCGGAGAAAACCGCTGACGCGCACCTACGAGATCTCTACCAGGGCGTCGAGGCCACACAGCGGTTACTCCTTCACACGCTTTTCAAGCACCACGTGAAGCCCTTCGACCCCACGGGTGAGGCGTTCGACCCTAACAAGCATGAAGCCCTCTACCAGGCCCCAATCCCGGGCAAGACGCCTGGCACCGTGCTCGAATGCCAAAAGGTTGGCTACACGATCAAGGACCGTGTACTGCGCGCGGCACAAGTTGGCGTCGTTCAGGATACCTCATGATGATGCTTGTCTTTGAGCCAGGTTGGGCGGGGTTTGTGCGGTACGTCGCATCGTTACATCGTCGATGTGTGCAGACGGGAGTATGTAGAGCGGTGTGGTAGACCTTCCATTATAGTATATTAACCCCCCACTAATTAACGTATCTCTACTCCAAACTTGTCCTTGAGGCTTGCGATGACTTGTGCGTGGACTTCATTCGCTTCCTCGTTGGACAGTGATCTACGTTACATGTTACACATTCAGATACAGCCCCCCACGAATATGCATGTTCACTTACCTGTCCATGCAACAGTAGTTGATGCGATAGCACTTGCTGCTCCGCTTTGTTTTGGGATGCGTGAAGTTGTCGATCTATAGACCGTTCAGTAACGCATTGCCAAGTCGCAGAGTTTGTGGCAACCTACCAAGACGACGTCTTGCACCAAGTCTCCCGCGGTGTCGCGGACCAAGTCACAGAAGTCGTTGTCGTGCAAGCCTGCCTCCGACAACCAGAAGCTCACATCTTTGTAGCATGCAGGGTATTTGGAATATGGTTTGAAGGTAGTGATCTGTCCGGCGGTAAACTGGGACAGGAAACGTGGGTCCTGCGACCAGAAAAGACGGATGTCCGGGATTGAGAAGAGGATCATAGCGATGCGCTCCAGTCCCAGACCGAAAGCCCAGCTAATGCTGTCGGGAACGTCTGAAATGAGAGGTTAGTAAGGACGACCAAGAATCAGAATGCACACACGTACTTGCACGATCCAACGTCCTCTGCTGCACGACCCCGCACCCCAGGATCTCGAGCCACTTCCCGCGGAAGAACACCTCCACCTCGTAGCTTGGCGTCGTGAACGGGAAGAAGGCCTCGATCCACCTTACGCGCAGCGGCTCGCCCTCCCCGCCCCCGCTGTCCCCGAATAGCGTCAGCATCAAGCTATTGAGCGACAGCTTCAGGTTCTGTGCCACGAGCTCCGCAAGCACGGGGTCGTGCACCGGCTGGTGCGGGTTCGTCGGCGAGATATGAGGCACGTCCTCGATCTCGATGCGCGCGCGCGCAAGCTGCCCCGCGAGCCGTGCGTTGTCCGCCTCGAGCTCCGCGCGCCCGTCCGCGCTGGCCCCAAAGACGCGGGCGCCCTCCATCTGGTGGAAGACGGGGTAGTGCGACGCGTCAATCTCGTCGCGCCGGTACACGTCCGCGGAGAGCAGCCAGCAGCGCTCACCCCGCGCGAACGTCTCGACCTCGTGCGCGGAGGTGTGCGTGCGCAGCATGGCGCCGCGGTTGAGGTAGTAGCTGTCCGTCACGGCGCGCCCTGGGTGGTCGGGCGGGAAGCCGAGGTCGTCGAAGTTCTGGGCGGGGGTCACGACGGGCGGAAGGCCGACCATGGAGTTGAAGTCGCGGAAGTGGGAGGAGACGAGGGTGTGGAGGATGCCGAGCGGGTGGGAGGGGTTCGTGTAGAGGTTGCGGCCGATCTTGTCAGCGATGGCGGAGGTGATGTTCGTCGTGCTGTCGGTTGGGTACTCCTTTCCAAGGAGAGTGACGGACGGGGGTCGTGTGGAGTAACATCGTCGATACTGGACGACGCGGAGAAGGTGGAGAGGTGAACGCGTTCGAGCAAGCCCCGCCGTCATCGTGACCGTCCTGTGAGTTGTGTTGTGTAGGCGCCCATGACTTTCTCCTTCGGCAATACGGACCGAGTCATTCTGAGGCGCGGGCCGCCAAACTCGCCCCCCCGCGAGTCGCAGACGGCGAGCACGCTCAGTCTACAGTACTATGAGACCAGTACTACAACGGGCGAGGTGTCCGTGCTTGATGTCATTGTACATTGATATGCGATACAGGACAGCAATTGACACAGCTACAAGAAACATCTATGGGATCTAGGTGTAAGTCACCCGCAGGGACAAGTTGAACGGAAGCGTGGTTGCAGTGACCGTAATCTCTCCGCCATCGGGGACGAGATCAGACACCTTCTTCTCGAGGTTCGGACGCGTCGCCACCTCGAGCTGGGGAGGCGCTTGGAGGTAGATCTGCTTCCCTGGCGTGGACAATGAAGGCCTCTTGACCTGGCTGCATGACTCGATTAGCACCGCCGTTGTTGCTGCGAGAACAACGGAACGTACATGTCTTGCCTCTCTATGAGCATCTCAATGAGGCGTTCCACTGTCCACTCCTTGTTGACGGCGATGGATAGCGATTGACCACCACAAACGGGGCAATCATCACGTTTCTCGTGTTCGAACGTGTACGAATACACGCCATCCGTGCCGATGAGCATGAAATAGTTGTTGAGATAGGCCGCCGAGCTCGTGGCGATCTTGAATGCCTCGTTACAACAAGAAGCTGAAGATACGCTCATGAGAATGACTGGTCTCGACTATGTAAAGGCTCGGGTTCTTACCGGCAATAATGGCATTTGTGGAGGCAATGGCAGGGATGATGTTCTTGACGACGCCTTGCGTCAATGAGTATGTAACTCCCTCAATCTTGAACTCTTTAGCACGGGCCGCCGCAACTTGGTACAACCATGAAATATGCTCTGGGTCGTCGGTGTCCATCTTCTTGTCTACAAAGCAGGGTCAATATCTACCGAGAGCATGCTAAGTCCATGCGATACATTACCTCCATGTACCTTCGGCCATTCTAGTACGGATGCCCACTCTATGCAGTGTTCTGGTAGACGGGGAGTGTTTGCAATGGTACAAATTGGGAATGCTGTAGGCTTGTTCAACATGTCGAGGGAGCATTCATAGCAGGAGGTAACGGTGGGGAGGATCACACGCGCTTGACCCTTGAAACCTAGCATAGTCATACGAGTCAATCCCAATACACACATGCTAGGAACGCATACAACATACCTTCAGTTCCGCCATCAATGAGGGGCTTTAGACTCTCTGGATTATCTGAATCCACCATGTTCACGAGAGTAGCATTAATCCATCGTCGCGCCTCCACTGAGTCCAGACCGCAGATGATGAGGTTGAACTGCATGTAGTACTCCTCGTCCTTGTCTTGAATCTTGCCAAAGTATCTGAACGCGTAGTGAATATGCGGAACCGTTCAATGGATATGAAGGAACTTACGGTGTGACCTTGACACCCGGAACCCGATTCATGATGAAGTTTGACGCCACAATCGCCTTAGACTCTCCAACATCCTTCGGTCTACCGCCTCATTGACATTATGCCCGCGGTAAAGTACGAGAAACATACCTGAACAGGAACTGACGATTGAGATTACTGATGTCGATCGTGTCCATGTCTATTACATGGATATCTTTGAACCCGGAGAGGGCAAGGTTAGCCAGGATCTCGCATCCAAGGCCACCAGCACCAATCACAAGGATCTTGCACTTGTCGCGCAAGAATTCCTTTACCTTGAACAGACGGAGATCAGGGTTTGACTGTAACATCGTCTGGCGGATAGGAGCCACTCACCTCGGCCCCCGCAAGGAATGAAGGGTCCGTCCTCGGGCCTGGCCTGTCGAGAATTTGGTCAACATGATGGTAGCGGCCCTCCCAGTCGCTTGAGGACGCGTTGCCATTCACCATGGTTGCGGCGGCCATGGTTAGAGTGCAAAGAGAGTGGTAGGAGAGCGTGAATGGGAGACAGAGGGAACAGCCTCAAGGCCCCGAGGACGCGTTCCAGTCGACTCCGATTGAGAAGTCATCTAGGCGCCCACGCTGATGACGGAGATGCTTCGGGCCGTGGGCTTCCGCCGACGACTTTTTGCGATCGACGCTTGCCCAAAAGTTGCAGTCACCAGTACTCCTTGTCTTCCTCCCCCCTACCTGTCTCTCAAGTCTTTCAACATGAGCCAAACACCTTCGGTCTTGCACTTCAGTGGCCACCAGTATTTGAGGCACCGGCTTGTGCTTGGAATACTTAGTGGAAAACCGGTCCGCATCGACAAAATTCGGTCAGAAGACCAAAATCCCGGTCTTCGAGGTGTGTTCTGTCGATATGTCCCCCATAACACGCTTAACATGCATTTGCGGGCAGACTACGAAGTCAGTCTGTTACGCTTGCTGGAGAGAGTGACGAATGGCACGGTCATTGAGATCTCGGTGACGGGTCAGTACCAACCGATCTTCTCGCGTCCTACCAGGTTCTTACGCTTCATCCAGGTACCGCCATTCTCCTGAAGCCCGGTATCATTGCTGGTGGAAACGTTGTGCATGACTGTCCGACATCGCGTTCTGTGGGCTATTTCCTAGAGCCTGTTGTCATGCTTGCACCCTTCGCGAAGAAACCTCTGCAACTCACGTTGCGAGGCATCACAACGGATGAGAATGACCTCTCGGTGCGTGTTCATTAAAAGTTATAATCTCCCTTTGATTCGATGACTCAACTCTCGGTCATACTAGGTGGATACCATGCGTACCGTTACACTTCCTCATTTGCAACTCTTCGGGGTTTCTGACGGTCTGGAACTTCGCGTAAGTCATATGGAAGAACCCTCCGTGCGAGCTCGATGTTTATGGTGCCCTACAGATCAAGAAGCGCGGAAGCCCCCCTCTCGGCGGTGGCGAAGTGCAGTTCTTATGTCCAATTGTCAAGCAATTGAAGACTGTTAATTTTGTCGACCCAGGCAAAATCAAGCGGATACGAGGCATTTCGTAAGTGGACGCAGTAGTCCCTGGTCGGATCAGTGCTTATGCTCTGCTGGCAGACATGCTGTTCGAGTCAACCCGCAATTCTCAAATAGGATGATCGAAGCCTCCCGCTCAGTCCTTAACCGGTATATACCTGACATCTATCTGTACTCTGACGTATACAAGGGCGAAGAGAGTGGAAAGTACGTTATACTATCTAGTTATTCTTCTAGGCTGCGGTAATTAACGGCATCTCAGATCGCCAGGCTACGCGTTAAGCTTACTTGCGGAGTCGACAACGGGTGCTATGCACTGCTCCGAGGCTGTTTCAAAACCTGGAGTGCCCCCCGAAGACATTGCCTTGTTGGCATCGAGATCCCTTCTAGCGGAGATCCAGAGAGGAGGATGTGTTGACAGGCAACATCAAGTGCTGGTCCTGCTCATGATGGTTCTCGGAAGCGAAGACGTCGGGAGGTGCAGAATGGGCATGCCGACGACTCGAACGTAGGTTCCTACATTTTTCAGCTTGGTTGAAAGGGATATTGACCTTTCGTTTGCCTATAGCATCCAGTTCCTGCGAGATGTAAAGGAAGCATTCGGCACTGCGTTTAAGATCGTCCCAGCGGACTCTGAGGACTTGGCCAACGAGGACTTCTTGTACTCTTGCTATGGTGTGGGCTACGTGAATGCGAACAGGTCACTGGCGTAGCATAGCGGCATTATTTTTCAAATCCATGCGCCCCACACCGAGAATACTGTACTTTGTACGAGAGCACACTACTCGGTTAGACGTCAAGAAACCGAAGACGGCCACAAAACAGGTACGAAACGAAGCACCAGCGCAGATACAGGATCCCAGGCTACCTATAGATTATGGATATGTTCCCATACTCCTCATCCCCCTCTTTCGCTCCGCCCGCCGCGAACAGCCACTGTCTCAACACCGGCCAACCGACCTCGAACTTCGTGCAAATCTCGTCCGTATGGTGCTCCCCATCGAGCAATGGCAGTAGCTCAGGCGGGAACTGCGCCACCGGGCCCTGCAACAGGCGTGTCTGGGATGACTCTCGTGCCAAACGCGGACGCGCGAGCAGCACCGACCTCCCCCCACTTGACTGTTCGCTCTCCAGCGGGTCGGAGCTGCCCGCGCCTCCTGCTCCGGGCGGAAGGCCGCGGTCGAACGCGTCCGGGGACGAGGACACGGTGTACCTGGTTGTCGGAAGAACGCCTGTGCCAATGTCTCCCGGCCGGCTCGTACTCGCACTTTTCAGCGCAGCGGCTTCTGCCCTACTCGCGTGCAGCCGCGACATCGTCTGGTACGCCCGCGCGCCGAGCTGCTTGCGCGTCTCGTGACTGCGAAGCATTTCCAGGGAGCTCTCGGCGGCGCTTGACCGTCGGTGCGGGAGGACTGATGCTGTTGAGGCGACAGCTGGAGTCATTGTGGTCGTGGTCAGCGAGGTCGCGACGAGCTCTGCGCCGGCAGACGCAATTGTTGGCTGGGCCTCAAAGACTCGGCTGCGGGTGCGAGCATGGACCTGCTCAGGCTCCGTACGGGTCGGCGGGGAGTCGGGGGCGGTTTGGGTAGTCATAATGGAGGCGAAGCTCTTGCCGCGCCTGCGGCCGAGAGAGGCCATGCCGGTGCGCCGGTCTGGAGGCGGCTCAGGAGGGGAGAGGAGGATGGGCCAGCGGTGGACTCTCCGTAGGAATCCCTGTGTGAGGGACCACGAGATGAGAGGACCTTCCATGTCTACAGACAGCAGGATGCAGACCTTGATAACCCCAAAGCTGGTGAAACGCCGGACGTCTATGCCAAGCTTATGGACATCGTACTCCTCCATCCAATCACGCACCGTCTTCCCAGCCCTAAAGCGGGAGTACAGGTGAAGAAGCTTTGGCCAGTCGGGGATGACCCAACCTAAGGGAAGATGAGCAGGTTGAGCGTATATATGTTTACTTCGAACGGACCAGGTTTTGTGACATATGGACCGCATTCTTCCTTGATATGTTCCTCGTCCGCAAGCCATTGCATGCTCTTCCGCAACGTATACATGTTCGAGTACTGAAAGATGTCGATCATCGTGATGACTTGATAGAAGCTGAGGAGCGTCAACGAGGTCGAGTGGAAGCTTTCGTCCTGAAGGTGGACTCACAGCAAGTGAGATATTGCGAGGCGAGTGAGGTTCGGATCACAGTTGGCAAGTCTGGCTATCCGACTGACGTGATTGATGCCGTCGATGAAAGAACAAATCTATAAAAGGCTTAGGATTTGAAGAATAATTGGCGACTTTAGAGGGGATCATACCTTCACGATGGTTAAGTCCCAGTTGGGCTCCACTCTCTGAGTCAGATTGATGAGGGCTAGAGGTACCATCCAATCCTTGACGGGAGGTGGGTTTGGGTAGAAGGGGAATATCTTCAATTCTATGGAATTGAACTGGTCTATCGGGATAGACGTTTCCGAGTAGGAGTTGAGATCCTCGTAGAGCTGCTCTAGTATTGCATGGATGCCGCTGGCACTGTGGCTAGAAGATAGAAACCCAGATTCCTTCTGATCCGGGGGTGAGCGAACTGTGTTGGATGAGTGGCAACCGCACGAACCTCGCAGGCAGTGAGCACCCGGCTGACCTTCCTCGCTATTGGCTCATAACAGCTCAGATCCGCAGTTCGTTCGAAGACGAAGCAGACGTTATAGAGGAAGTAGTTTCGGGGATAGGACTCCTCGTCGAGCCTCACGGGGAAGCCGAGAATACGGTGAGACTTGGTCGTGCAAATGACTAGCCTTCCACACAAAGCCTTCGGCGGGATAACATATTTCGAGATATCGTCAAAGTGGAATAGAAACCGGCTAGTGGAAGATTCACGGATGTGAGGTGAGTGCAGGCTTCTCGCCTCGAGTCGTTGAGAAACTGGGGACGTCAGGGCGGAAGTTGATTGGGCTCGAGAAGGGAGATCATCATTCAGGGACGGCGTAGATCCAGCTGGAGACGCATAGAATAAGGTACTGCTGGAAGCTCCTGAGGTGTGGCCAGAGGAAGATGAGGTTGCTATAAGAGCCTCAGGCACTTGGGAGACGATCTTGGGACCCTGTTCCACGTCGAAGACCGCATAGAAGACAGACTCAAGGCGGGGTAAGAAGGACGCTCCATTGGAGGACATCTTATGAGTCTGTATCCCTACATTCGTGTAAGTAGTCAGCAGCTATCCATGAGAGACATGAAAGGGGGCCTTGAGCGATTTACGCTATTAATTGAGACTTCCCCAGCAGTTGTCTAATCATGAGTCCTGCATGGTGATGAGCATATCAACACTTGCAATTTGTACCGCATGTTGAGATTGAACATACAGGTGTCCATGGAATTGTGGTGGGATGTCCCAATCCGATGTTGGCGACGGAGGGAATCCTAGCGTCGGAGCGCCCGAGCACAGGACACGCGCTGACTAAGCCGATGTTCAGTAAAGTGTGATTGGGGACTGAGGTCACCACGAGCTTGTCTCTTGCCTGTGGCTTTCATCTGTCTTACCCCTCTACTCGTCGCTATCCATCTCTGAGTCAAAATGCCGAAGGCAGATATCAACAAGGCTGGCTGGGAGCAGAGCGAGTTTCCGATTCTTTGCGAAACTTGTGAGTTCAGCTCATGTTCACACCTCGTCATGTCCTGACCCAAATCTTCAGGCCTCGGAGATAACCCATTCGTGCGCATGGTACGTGGTTGTCATGATTTCGGAGTCGACTGTGTGCTGACTTGGATGATGTAGTCGAAACAAGAGTTTGGTCGCGCTTGTGGCACTTGTGCCCGTCCATTTACTGTCTTCCGCTGGAACCCTGGTACTGGCATGCGCTTCAAGACCACCGTTATCTGCCAGACTTGCGCCAAGATCAAGAACGTCTGCCAAACCTGTCTCCTTGACCTTGTCTACGGTCTCCCCACTCAAGTCCGCGACACTGCTCTTGGTATTGAGAGCGAAGCCCCAACGAGCGAGATCAACAGGGAGTACTATGCTCAAAATATGGAGACCAAGGTGCGTGACTTCAAGGTAAGTGGTTGAATACCATATTTAACTGTGAGGCAGCTCGAGGGCTCGAAGTCATTGCTGGACGTGGATAAGTCGGCCGGTGCAGGGAAGGAGATGTTGAAGCAGCTCGCGCGCACCGACCCATACTACAAGCGCAATCGACCACATCTCTGCTCATTCTTCGCGAAGGGTGAGTGTAATCGTGGAGACGCTTGCCCATACCGGTACGTAATGATGCTTTCTCGTTCGCGTGCGTTGTTTTCGAACTGTCTTCAGGCACGAGATGCCGGTGGAGAACGAGCTGTCAAAACAAAACATCGTGGATCGATATCATGGCCGGAATGACCCAGTCGCGAAGAAGATCATGTCTACGCATGCTGCAAATATGGGCCTGCAGCCCCCAGAAGACATGAATATTGTATGTAACCACGTTTTGTGCTCGTGTCACCTCCGTTTACGGGTTTCTTTAGACTTCCCTCTTCTTGACCTCACTCTCAGCCACCTCAACCGAGGAGAGTATCCGGACACGTGTTCTCAAATCATTACCCGCGGTCCAACCCTCACAGTTGAGGTCGGTTGTTCATGTCGCGAAGACAAGGTACGTCATCTTCGTAGCGCGATTTGTCTAGACGCAACTGACTGATCCTGTCATTATTTAGATGCGCGTTCGTCAACTGGAAGGATCGGGCAACGGCGGAATTGGCCGCGCAGGCATGGGCCAATGGCCTTGAGATCGACGGCGAGACCATTGACGTTCGCTGGGGTAGGAGCAAGGCCAATTCGGGCTCGAAAACCTCGAAGGCGGGCCCATCTTTCGTACCCGTTCCAGCGTCTTGAACGTCTCACATGTGCTGTGTTGTATGCGCCATTAGATTCTTGCATGTTACTGTATCACTAGTTCACTAGTCGGCCCGATGCCGCTTTGCAGCGGAAAGACGTCGGGAAGGTCTACAAAGTTCCATCATGAGGAGACGAGACCCCTGATTATGTCCGCGGCCTTTGCAAGTGGATGGTGTCAGTTTAGAGTATCTTAAGACTATGCAGCACGATAGACTCACCCTTTCAGCGATTGCGTAAACCGTCACTTGGGGGTGTGCGGAAATCAACATCGGAAAGACCGATGCGTCAACTACCCGCAGGTTCGACGTGCCATAGACGATCAGCGTCTTCGGGTCAACAACACCTGGTTTTGCCGTTAGCGTTCGTTCACACAAGCGTCTGCCGGTGGCTTAGAAATTACCTCCGATCTCTTCTGGGAGCATTGCTGCCGTGCCGACAGGATGGTAAATGGCCGACAAGTTGGCGGTGATATACCTGCCGAAACGGTTGTCAGTGAACCCAATATAGCGAATCTTCGTCAGAGGGCCGCTTACTCGAGCCAATCGGCGTCCGTGGGGGTAGTGGTGTTGAATGCAGGCAGACGAGGGGCGACAATGAGCGACGCAAGAGGCTCAGTCTCAGTGATCGTCCGAACGAACTTCGTGCCTTGGAGCACTATTTGCAGATCTAGACATAAAAAGAGGATGAGTAGGTCAAAACAGAATTTGAGATCACCATAACGGTACATACCAATATTCTTGTCGACATATTTGGGGTCGATTGCAGGTGCTCCCAGAGGGTTCGTGCTGTTGATGTGCTTTATTTTTTAAAAAAAAACACCGAGTTAGTCTTATAAGCACGCTCGGAGTCGTTTGTGATTACATACCACGCTGCCGCGGCTGAACGGATGCTAAGGGTGTTTTCTAGTAAGCATGAGTGTCATCGCGGTTGAAAAGGTATTCGCTAACCATGTGTCCTATGTTGAGGGTGATATAGGCGGAACCCGGAGTAGGAGTGATCGCCTGGCCATAGCTGGGGAACATGAGGAACTCCACGGTCGCGATGTCGTCCACCAGCCATTCGGCTTGGAACTGGTACTGCGCCTTGTGCAGGGGCGACAGGTCAGACGCCTTGAGGAGCGCCTGAGCCTGTTCTTGGAGGGAGCCAAGGAGAGCGTCGGAGACGATCGACTTCATGGCGGGGAATGTGAATGCCAGCTGGGCTGAAGCGTAGATGCCTGTACCAGTTGCTGCACTGTGGATGGGTCGGAAAGTGTCCGGGTAAACAGAGACACTTATTACGCACTATAACGCTTCCTGCTCGGCATCGTATGTTGCGTTGTTCCTGAGGATATCTGCGGCAGAATTCAGGGAGGCGCAATCGCTTTATATTGGGAAGTCGGCGTACCGTATGTGAAGGTCGTGTTGAGGACTTCGTACACCTGCACCAGCAGCGAATGATCCTGTCTATGGGTTAGGAGGCTAGACGCTTGCAACCATATCGAATCTACCTGAAGGTTCTCCCCGACGCCTGGCAGATCAATCAGGCTCTTGATGCCCAGGTCCGCGAGAATGGATTTGTCGCCGATACCTGCTTTGAGATCAATATCTGACATTTTCGTAGGTAACTGAAAAATATCACTTACCAGACAGCTCCAGCAGCTGAGGCGTCTGGTAGGCACCCGCCGACAGGATGACTTCCTTGCTCGCATAGACCGTGCCGTTGATTCCGGTTGTGTTGACGGCAACGACGTTCACACTGGATGCCTGTAGGTACCCTGAAGCGGCAGGGTTGGCGAAGTTGATTTTCGTGGCCTGTTCAGTGTTAGGCTGCCTCAACAAGCGCGGACGTCGAGTAAGTACTGACCTGAGTGCCCACGAAGACGGTCAAGTTCGGCCTGTCCGCGCTGTTGTTGTAGTAGGTGCTCGCTGAGTAAGACCGCTTGCCCACGTTCTTCACCCGGTCGATGGACATTTCCACGTTGTAGATACCAGTCGCGTTGCCTTCATCCTGTAGAATGGTCGTCACGCATGGAGTTTGTGTGGTGATAGAGGGTTAAACTGACGGGATCGCTGTTCGTAAGAATGCCCAAGTTGTTGATCGCCTCGACATACGGGTCGGTGATGTTCGAGTAAATCACGTTGAATGATGACTGAGAAGGAATGAAAGTTATCACGAAACGATCCAAATAGTTGTCCGTACGCAACGCTCACCTGTATGGGTCCTTTCTTGCCGTGGTAAAGATAATACGTATCTGGCGAGACTTCAGTCGCTCCTGGGAACAATTCCTCTGGCGTCTGGGGTGTGCTTGTCTCCGTCTTCTTGAAATATGGGAGCAGTGATTTCCAGCTCCATCCCGTGGCTCCGAGCTGGTTTTTACATTAGGAAAGGAGTGGAAATGAGGACAGTTTTGAGACCTACCTGCTCCCAAGCGTCGTATTCCTTTGCTGATCCCCTGTCCCATACCATGAAGTTCAGTCCGCTGGAGCCTCCAAGCATCTTGCCTCTCGGCTGTGAGACTACACTGCCGTTAAGCGCAGCTTGCGGGACGGTCGTGAACCTCCAATCCAAGTCAGGATTCCCAATCCCTTCGCCATATAATTCTGCACAGCGACTCTCGTCAGGCAAATCTGGCTGATGCACAGGACCAGATACCCACCAGGCGTGTTGACGAGTGGCTCGTTGACTTGATAAATGCCAGCTTCTATGACTGCTACCGTGGTGTTTGGGTCCTCGCTCAAGCGTGCTGCTATCACGAGACCAGCTGTTCCACCGCCTTGTGACCCAAAGTCGGTAAACATGAGGACAACATCCGGGAGGAAACGAATCAAGACGAACCTATTATGACATAGTCAAAGGTCTTGTCACTGCCTGAAATTTAATGAGTCCCAAAGCTTGAATTATAAATATGGTCGAGAACATACCTCCCCGGGGCGCGGATGCTAGGGTGCCCAACGCTTGTAGAGCAATGAGAGCGATAGACAACATCATGGCGATGGTAGCAAGACGACAAGTATGGGGTACTAGGAGCCAGCTTGAACAACATAAATGTGCGAGAACGTCCATTTTATATGCGACGGGGATTTACCGGCCGTGTTCTGGGCACAAGCACAAAGACCTCTGGTGATGAACGCGCGGCTATACTGCAGCGACGTAACCTTTTGGCGAGACCGCAGTGAGCGCGATCGCTCGTACGGCGCGTTGGCAGTCACTTGTAAACAGGGAGTGAATTCCGGAACCGATATCCGCCGAAAAGTGACGCACGAGCGAACACGGAGCGAGCGTAGGAGCACAAAGACCGATGCGAAAGGTCAGACTGCGGTCCCGCCACCACGCATGGACGGATATACGGGCGCAGCGCGTACAACGGCGACAGGAGTTATGGATGCGCGGCACAAATGAACGTCAGCACATATTGGGGGGCGTCTGGGCTGATGGACGCACCCGTTGTCTGTCGAAGGGCGGAACATGACGTCCAAGTTTGCTGTGCCTTCGATTGCGCTGACAAAGATGGTCCGATTTCTAGAGCCTAAACTTCGGTTGATATGGGATGAAACCAGCTGGTGAGACGGCGCCACGCTGGGGGGTTGTGGTGGTTGAGTATGACTGAACGTCCGGGTTAACCGCCGCGCTAAGCGTGCACTGGTGGCCCTGGGGCCTGGGCTTGCAAGGTTTGTGCGAAGGCAGTGCACAGACGCTCGCAGCATCTAAGCTGGATGCGGGAAGACAGACGCCCTAGTGTCGTAAACCTCTCTCACTCACTTGAGCCATGGCCGCAGCCGACGCAGCCGACACAGACCGCGACAAAGGCGAGTAGGACCCCTCTCACCGTCATCGCGCGCACTGATTAAGCCCAGTATACAGCGCTCGCCGCGCTCCGCGCACTTCGCGACAACTGCGCTGCCGCCATCGACGTCCTGCAGCAACCTTCAGCCTCTACGTCTCCGGCCTCCATTCTTGCATCCGAGTCCCGCCCCGCCCTTGCGGTCCTCCATAAGGATTTCCAATCCCTTCTTACGCTTACATATACCTCCACAACCAAGCTTACGTTGGTACTTCGACCCCCAGAACCTGCCCCCAGCGCCGCCCTTGCCCCCATCAAGGACCTTGGAACTTCGATCACCTCCCTCACGACATGTGCGACGCTTTTTCACCTCTATGGCGCAACGCTGGCTTTGGAGATCCGGATACTCGCGCGAGATGTAATCGAGGCGGTCCGTTCGCTAGCGTCCATGTTCGTGGAGGATGCGGGAGAAGACTACCTGGTACGCGCAGGCACCGTCCATGACATGATAGAGAAGGCGCGTCGCGAGCTCCCGGCGGATAACGTCGCCGCTGTCAAGAAACGCTGGAAAGCGGACAAGGGCATGCTCGAGGACTCTTTGGAAGAGATCAATGTCATGGTCGAGGATGACCAGGGAGAGGATGATCTTGGCGGAGACGAGCTCGATGAGGAGTGGCATGAACTTGGCTTCGGCCTCACCAAGAAAATGACCGAGGCTGAGTTGGAATGCGCTAAAAAGGTGAGACTTATCAGAAGCTTCCCATTGTGCAACGCAAGCCTCACAATACTCAAGGTTCAGCCCGTCGCGCGCTTCGTAACCCTCTTCCACAAAAGGGTGGTACCCGACGTGCTGGGGCCTCTCTCAAGTTCGCCGATAGACCTAGGTGCAATAAATGGAGCACTGGACGCACTACCGCCGCTCTCAAGCTCTGTTGTCATCGCTATGGAGGAGCTTGTTGCGGCGCTATATGCGCCCCAAAAGCCTACCGCACTCGCAGCTTCCGTGTCGTCTCTGGTCGAGGCAATTCACGCCATTCATGCATCGATCACCGTGGATGAGTTGCTTCCCCTACGCGATCTGGAGAAGGAAATGAATGCACTCGACATAAGTAGGGCGAAGGACGGTGGGGAGAAGGTCAAGGACTCTCGGAAGTGGTTCGACTCGTGTCTCGCGCAGATAGACAAGTCAGCGAAGGTGGTAGACGAAATGTTGAGAAACCAAGTAAAGAATAGAAGATGATTGCACACTTGGAAGGTCGGTGAGTCGCGGCGCCCCACCATCTCATGCGTTGAATGTGTCAGTTTAGAACGCAGGCGTGGTTTCCGTGTTCCCCTTTCGGAAAGAGGGTTGTAGACCACAGGGAGTGACGTGAAGTTGTACTCTCGATGTTCCGTGGATATGAAATGAACTCTCAAATTCGCAGCTGCTGAGGTCCCACTCGCAGACGCGCCGGGAGTGCGCAGGCAGCATTCCGCAGCCGGATTACCGAATTACGGAGCTACGCGGGCACGGGTTTGAATCCATATCGCGGCCGTGCACTGATGCACGATCGATGACCGCCCAACAACAGAACTCAGAATTTTCTGAACT
This sequence comes from Ganoderma multipileum BCRC 37180, assembly GCA_000338015.2. Classification (NCBI taxonomy): domain Eukaryota; kingdom Fungi; phylum Basidiomycota; class Agaricomycetes; order Polyporales; family Polyporaceae; genus Ganoderma; species Ganoderma multipileum. Next base: position 71,496 of record BACB01000438.1, on the reverse strand, counting down.
AATCTCATGCCTTGTCGATGACCCAGAACGCGCATAGCACAACACCCGTAGTAGGCCTCCTTGGACAGACTGTGAGATGCGCCGCACCTATATGTCCATCCCTTTGCTGATTATCACCGGCCCCACAGTTACGCAGACAGTTTCTGTTCTTTGCATTCTCGGCGCCCCCATGCAGAGTATCCACCCTTCCAACCATGGCCAAGAGGCCGTCCCGTGGAAGGAATGGCTACTGCATCCGACTTTAGATTTATTATTGGTCCTCTCGAGTACCAACCCTCCTATACCTTTTCCAGTGACCACCACAGTTCAAGGCTGCAAGATTCCCTCCGATAATGACGCCAGAGGAGTTCTGTAGCACGGACCTCAAGTTCGACTACATCATAGTCGGAGGGGGCACCGCGGGTCTTGTGTTAGCATCGAGGTAAGTGTTCAGAAACCCAGTTGGTCACGTTAGCTCCCACTGAAGCATCGTAGGCTCAGCGAAAACTCAGAGATAATGGTAGGTGTGCTCGAGGCGGGGGCGCGACACGAAGACGCCCATGGTATCACTATTCCAGGTACGACCCATTCTTCTTCGCACGGCTGGCTTTACTCATACCATGCGTTAAACAGGATTGATAGGCACCACTTTGGGAGATCAGCGGTACGATTGGGCCTTCACGTCCGTCCCGCAGAAACATGCCAATAAGCGCCAAATGGTCCACCCTCGGTATGCACGTGCATGAATCCTGACTCATCCGAGGATGATTGCGATGACCGTTGTTAAGTGGAAAGGGTTTGGGAGGGTCGTCGCTCGTGAGTACAGAGACTTTTCATTCTCCAACACGGTCTCACAGGCATACAGATCAATTTCCTAGGGTTCAATAGGTGGGGAAGGTTCTAACTATCCTATCACGTTCTTCCGCTCTAACGCACATTCTATTACAGAGCTTCGGCTCGCGAGTACAATGGTACGAGAGTCGATGCCGTATGTTGCGACAGCGTTCCGTCCTATTTTAATCTACACCCAAAGCAATCCAGGACCTAGGGAATCCGGGTTGGAATTGGGAGGAGCTATTGAGCGCTATGAAGAAGGAAGGTTTTTTTTTCTCTTGGCATGCCATACGGTACAGCGCCTGATAAGACCTCGTTCAGTCAGAGAAAGCGCAGGCGATACCAGAGCAGAGTGCAGGGGATGGGCACTTCTTTACAGATTTCGACCCTCGATGGCACGGGGACTCAGGTCCCCTAAAGAAAGGACACTCTACACACTTACCCGAGATCCATGGAGCCCTTGTAGATGCCCTGGAGAGTCTTGGCGTGAAGAGAAATCTTGAACCTGTGAAACATGACCTTTCTCTATCGCAGCAATCGAGTCGCTGATACATGAAGATCGCTAGAACGATGGAGAAAACACCGTGGGGTCGCACACTATACTCTCATCCGTCGACCCCGAAACTGCAACCCGCAGTCATTCAGCTGGGGTACGTTATCCGAGTGGTTCGTCTCACCGCCGAGGGCAGTGCTAACATGTCCATCCCCTCAGTCGTATTATGAACCGATTAAGAGCAGGACAAATCTGAAAGTACTGACCAATGCTCTGGTCACGCGTATCCTGTTCCGCAATCATTCTAGCTCCGAGTCCGGGATGCTCGAGGCAGAGGGCGTGGAATTCATGAGGGAGGAGGACAAATTTGTGGTCTCTGTGGAACGTGAGGTTATCCTGTGTGCTGGTGAGAGAGTCGCCCCGGTATGGTATTCGTGATTTGGCATGCCTAATGTGTCGATGTCGCTGTCGCGGCCAGGAGCGTACCAGTCACCCCAGGTCCTAGAATTGTCTGGTATGTTGGAGACATTTCCTGCATCTCTCAAGGCCACACTAAGGCGTGGTGACGCAGGCGTTGGGAACAAGGAAATTCTCGACAAGTTTAACATCAAGACTCTTGTGGATCTACCCGGGGTCGGCGAGAATCTTCGTGAGCCGCGTACGAATTTTCGGTCCTTTCTTTGTTGATAACCGACTACACAGAGGTAAACATAATTGGTACTCTGGTCACGCATGTCCTCACTGGCGAGCAGGATCACCCCTATACGTATACCATCTACGAGATCGACGATAATGTCGAAACATTCGACCTCGCCCAGGACCCCGCATGGTTTGCCGAACAACGGAGGTTGTAGTAAGTCTTCTGTGCGGATGCCCGTGCGTCCGCCTTTCTAACGCTTCCTCTGAAATTCTAGTGACGGAGAAAAGAAAGGTCATCTCTCATCGAATCCGGCACCATTGTATGCCTTCATCCCCGCCAAGGCGTTTGCCCCCGCCGATCAGATTCAACGATGGAAAGAATCCACCAATGCAACCATCCGGGATGCTCCAAAGGGCCTCAAAAAGCAACTTACCGTGCAGTCAAGCTGGTTTTTACAGCCAGACAACCCCGCAGCAGAGGGCGAGTGAGTCGTAACAATATCTCGCAGTCTTGCTGGTGCACGAACTGATACATTAATATTCTGCAGAATCATTCCTTACAACAACTTTTTCGCCGCCTCTGGCCTAAAGCCCGAACCTGGCAAAAGCTACTCTTCGATGCTCTGCACAATCATGCACCCCTTGTCCCGTGGTTCGGTCCACATCGTGTCAGAGGATCCCGTTACTCCTCCAGCTATCGACACTAGTGCGTCCTTCCTTTTCGTAATTTCCCACCGCTGGCTGAGTTTCATTTGCTCGGTGCGTTTCACGTTGAGACCTCTTTGCCAATCCACTCGATCTCGAGATGCTACTCGCAGTTTTGAAATTCAGCCGAGAAGTGTACGAGACAAGCCCGATCCGACAGCACGTTGTGCGGAGGGTCGCGCCCACTGTCGAGGACTATGCAACGGACGGCTGGCTGAAAGAGTTTATCAAGAACGGGTGCGGGTGCGTGTACCACCCCCTGGGTACGGCGGCGATGATGCCCCAGGTAGATGGTGGGGTAGTGGACCCTGAACTGAAGGTGTACGGCACATCGAACGTTCGGGTGGTATGTTTCAACGTAAAGTTTCGCCGGTGCCGTAGTGTGGAGCTGATACGCCGCCGTATGATACTGATTCTAGGTCGACGCGTCCATCCTACCCTTGGTAAGCACGACGGACTGGCGAGCATTCGAAACGAATTTAATCGTGCGCCACCACAGCAACTCGCGGCTCATACCCAAGCTACTGTATACGCCGTCGCAGAGAAAGTACGTTCTATATGCGCGGCGCAAAGCGTATGGTGTCGTAGCATGTGTTTTCTATACTAATGATCTCGTATAGGCTGCCGATATCATTAAGGAACATTACAAGAAGACGCCTGTGTTTTCTTAGTAAAATGCTTCGTCATACTCACGGCGTTGGCATTCGGCGGTGTGGCGCACCTGGCGGGTGGCTTTAGATCCATGATCAACACTGACATATGAGTTGCGTCAGCCTGAATGTCCAATGTGTATGCTACAATTACAACGTGAAGTGGTTATGAATACATGTTCCGAGTCTTATGTCATCCTTGCTGCGCGAGACGCGCACAGTTGCGCTCTGACATCTCCTTGAACGCAGCTCCAAGCAAATTAGGGTATCGCGCGGTAGAGCGGCGGGCCCGTAGCACTTCCTCGTACCGCTGGATCTTCTCGGGCCCGGACTGCAAGTCGAACGCATGCCTCTGCAGAATTAGCTATGAGCGTCGACGAGCAGGAGAGAATAGAATATGCGCTTACGCCCTCGGCCTCCCGTTTCGCCCGAGCCTCGTTCCGCATCTTATTGAGCTCCTTCTTTCTCTCTTCCTCTTTCTGCTTCCGATTCAACCCAGAGTTAGGCGTCGAACCACCAGGCTAAAGCGAACAACATCAGTAGGGACATAGAGTTCGTGTGTCATGAACAACATACCGCGCGCATGAACAACTCAGAATAGACGGAAGAGTCGAGCAAGTTAAGGTCTGTGGACGCCCCAGCAGGCTTCCGCACGCCGACCTGGTTGCTGGTCGGAGCGGGTGTGAGTGTGGTGGTAGGGGCAGGCTCCTCTTTCTTGGCTGGGGTAGCAGCAGCAGCCCTAGGCGCAGGAGTCGAGGGACCGGTCGATGTCGAGCCAGCAGGCTTGTTCTTCTTGATCGGGGGAAGCTTGCGTTTCTTCGGTATAGGTTCGTCCATGAAATCGGGAACGGGCTTCGCGACCTCATCCTCCTTCGCACGTCTGGTGGGTTCGAGAACGGGTGGCTGGGCGAGCTTGCGTTCGTCCCGGAACGTAATCTCCTTCTCCTCCTTCTTCCCTGCAGCACTCTTTCCGCTCGCCTTCACCACAACCTTGCCAATCTTCCCTTTCACGGCTACCTTCTTACTCGAATAGCCCGGCTCTGGGTCGAAGTCATCATCGTCTGTGACCACGACGTCGGGGTCGTTGAACTCGTCCTCGTCTTCGTCGTCTGTCCAGACCACCGCCCGCCGCTTCTTTCCGGATGATTTGCTCGACTTGCACGATTTGGGTTCTTTGTCCTTCGTACGCGACTTGCTCGACGATGCGGTAGCATTCGAAAGTCTGCGCTTCGTGCTCGCAGCGGGAGATATTGGTCGGGAGGTGGATGGTGGAGGGTCCGGGAGGAAGCGTGTGTCCTCGATGTCACCTTCGATGTCTACATCCTCGTCTGCCGCCGCCGCCGCATAATCGTCATCCCCGGAGTCATTCGATGCGCCTCGGCTGACCGTCCGTGCTTTCTTCAACCTGTGTTCCGTTGCGTCTCGAGCATACGGAGAGGAACCCAGTGTGGCTGCCAAATCGTCGTCGTCCGAGTCTATCCTCTGGATACGCCGCTTGGAAGTGGATGGTCTGGGTTCTGGTGGCTAGCCTATCTGTTAGGGACAACTGATCAAATAAACGAAAGGATACACACAACGGCGGGCCTGGATATTTTGATTTTGAGGGACATGGCTGGAGGAAGGAACAGAGAGTGTTGAAGCGACGGTACCAGCCGCCAAGCCACACTCGAGACAGGCGCCCATTTGGCACGACGCGACGCGGTCGCTGTTGTGGCTTGTCTCCGAGTCACCCTCACCCTCAATACTTACGCACCTCCATTCTTCTGGCTCAGTTTCCTCGCTGTTCCCAGGTTCTTCTCCCAATACCACCTCTTCAAAGTCTTGCAATATCCTGAAATCCTTGGTCGGACACGTTTTGTACAACATGTCTGTCGTGGTACCGGCCGGATTTAAAGCTCTTCCGCTGCCGATTGCCCAGCTTTCCCTCGCGGCAGTACTCAAGTGTGGACAGTCGTTTCGTTGGAACATATTTCCTCTCCATATACCCGGCCATGCTCCTGTGCAGGATGATCCAACTCACGAGTACCGACTCTGTTTGCGAGACCGCGTGGTGTGCCTCCGCCAAACTCGAGACGCGCTTTTCTACCGCTCCGTCTTCCCTCCAACCGTCTCCGGAGACCGGGGACAACGAGAGGTCGAAACTCTTGCTTGGATACGCGACTATTTCCAACTAGATATCGATTTAGTGGACCTCTACCGCCAATGGAGTACCGCGGACCCCATTTTCAACCGAATACAGGACCGCTTTGAAGGGATTAGGATGCTGAGGCAGGACCCTTTCGAGAACCTAATTTCGTGAGTCCGCTCTTTTCATAACTTGTACAACATTCCTAAGTTCGCGAATAGTTTCATTTGCTCCTCGAATAACAACATATCTCGGATAACGAAGATGGTTGGCTCACTTTGTCGGACGTATTCCCCTGCACTACTTCACTTGGCCCCACCAGCTGGCACAGACCTGGAGGAAGAAGCATACCATCCTTTTCCATCACCATCCACGCTTGCCATGCCAGAGGTTACTGCAAAGCTCCGGGCCCTCGGATTTGGATACCGGGCAGACTTTATACAGAAGACTGCTGCTATGTTGGTAGAAGCCCATGGTGTCAAGCGGGATCCTAGGACATCCTCGGAACCATCAGAGGAATGGCTCATGACGCTGAGGAACTTGGACACAACCGCTGCGCGAACCGAACTACTGAAGTTCATGGGCGTCGGGCGCAAGGTTGCGGATTGCATCCTGCTCATGAGCCTAGATAAAGTGCGTCGAGTTTACATCTAGTAAACCTCCCCCGGAGCAATATTAACCGAACCTATGACAGAAAGAAGTTATACCCGTGGATACCCACGTTCAACAGATTGCCACGAAATACTATGGTTTCCGTGGACCCACAAAGGCGGGTACCATGTCGCCCAAACTGTACGAAGAAGTGAGTTCTAAGCTTGCGGCGGTGTGGGGTGACTATGCCGGATGGGCGCATTCCGTGAGTTGTTAATTGTCTTCAAGATCTTCGTCCCTCACCGTCAATACAGGTGTTATTCACGTCCGACCTAAAGTCGTTCGCGTCTTACGGCCTAGCATCGCCGTCGACGCCGTCAACACCGTCCACTCCTGGCCTGACGCCAGACCGACATTCGACTTCGTCGCAGGGCAGTTCCGACGTAGCAACGCCAACGGATCCATCCACACCACAATCTGGGAAACGGAAACGGGGAGGATCGAAACCTTCTCTAGGACTGGGCTCCAAACCTCGAGCAGCGGAGATCGAAGAGACACTTGTCCAGCTGGAAGCTGTATTGGAGGAAGCCGTCCCTGAAGAAGCTATAGATTTGAGTCTCGCAGACCGCGTGAAGAGACGGAGACGAGGGACAGTTTCTACGCGGTAACTTATGCCCTCTGTATTCTCACTGTGCTCGGGGGATGTTATGCATGTGCACGTTGCCACGTTTACACCTTTCTCTCCCTGTGTGCTCTGGCTTCAACGCGCGCAGCAAGCAAAACGGGCGAGTTCGCGCGCAGTACTTGTGTGATGACCCTGCAGTACTCGTCCAGGATACCAATGACGTATCGGCATTTGGATGGTTTTTCAACGATGCCGCCGGGAAGCGCCCTGCTCTGCGGACACGGTCCCGTGCGTGCAATACCGTACTCCGTGCTCTCCGCCCTCCGTCACTTTCACCAGTATATAATCCCCGGCCCACCTCCCCTCCCCTCCAACACCCCTACACACCCGCAAGGATGTCCGAGCCATCGACCTCCCAACTGAAAGCCAAAGCAAAGGTCGCGGACACTGAACCGCTCGAAGCTCACGCACACCCAGACGAAGAGGACCACTCGGGCTCCGGCGACGATTCGGAGCCCGATGCGGACGAGGCGGGGGCGGGTTCGTCGAGCGCCGTGCAGATGGATACCCCCGCGACGGCAGGCAAGAAGAAAAAGAAGAAGCGGTCGAAGGCGGCCAAGGCCCTCAGCGCGCTGAAGAGTGCCGCGGGCAAGGACGCGATCCCGGACGATGTCGTGCAGATCGTGCTAGACAAGGTGAAGGCAGAGGGCGGGGCCGCGGTCGCATCGGCCGACGCGGAGACAGTAAGGATGGCGCTGGAGCAGATGAAGCTCAGGGAGGTGCTGCAGGGCCAGGCAGGCGTCGGGGGTAAGAATAGGAAGGAGACGGGGGGTCACAAGGTACGCGTTTTGCGCTATTTCCAAGTAAGCCGTGTGTATTCATTGGGGCATAGTTCTGGTCAACACAACCTGTACCTCAACTGGGTAAGAGGAATCGTTTGAATGTACGCGCGTCCAGCTTGCTGAAACCCCATTCTACAGGTGAAGCACCCCCAGAGGCGGATGGTTGGATTGAGCCTTCAAAGCCTCGAGAAGAGGTGCGCCAAGAACCCTATCCCCTCCCCAAGGAATTTACATGGTCGTTCCTTGACATTAATGACCCCGCTGAAGTTGGTCCATCCTTTCGTCCTTCACATCGCATCCAATTTACCTGCTGTTACAGCTGAGAGAGCTCTATGAGCTTCTCTCTGCCAACTATGTTGAGGACGACGACGAGACATTCCGCTTCCAGTATTCAGCGGAATTCCTGTCATGGTATGCGCATATGCCCTCGGTATGATCCAGCACTCATCTAGTCATGGACGCATCACTCTAGGGCATTGAAGCCACCAGGTTACTTCAAAGAGTGGCATGTCGGAGTTCGGGTGACTTCAAGTCGCAAGCTCGTCGCATTCATTTCCGCCGTTCCAATACGAGTCCGTGTCCGGGACAAGTGAAGCTCTCCTTCGTGTCGGGGTTTCGCACTAATGACTGACCATCGCTCATCTCCGTAGTGTGGTCGCCGCCAGCGAGGTGAACTATCTCTGTGTGCACAAGAAGCTGCGCTCGAAGCGATTAGCACCCGTGCTTATCAAAGAGGTCACTCGACAATGCAATCTCCAAGGTGTTTTCCAGGCGTTGTACACTGCAGGAGTTGTCATCCCTACTCCGGTTTCAAGTGCCCGGTGCGTTTACTTTCGCGGTTCTGTAGTTTGAAGCGTTAATGCTCATTAACCAATCTAACGCTAGATACTACCACCGCTGTATCAACATTCCGAAGCTCGTCGACGTCCGCTTTACGAGTGTGCCCCCAACGATGACGCAAGCGCGCATGATCCGCCTGCACAAGCTTCCTGACAAGCCGCGTCTGCTCGAACATGGCCTACGCGAGATGGAAGAACGCGATATCTCACAGGTGACAAGCCTCTTCGAGCGATACATGAAGCGCTTCGGCATGGCGCCGGTTTACGACGAGGCGGACATTGCCCACCAGTTCCTTAGCGGACGGGGCGAAGGCCCTCGCGGGCCGGACAGCTGGAAGACACTGCGCGACGGGCAGGTCGTGTGGACGTATGTCGTCGAGGTTAGTCCTTTTTCCCGGGCATTCGGATATCGTACTTGACGCCCATTGCTAACGCGATACGACTCCGCGACAGAACCCGAAGACGAATAAGATCACGGACTTCGTCTCGTTCTACTCGCTCCCCTCGACAATCATGCGCAGCCCGAAGCACAACCTGCTCAACGCCGCATACCTGTTCTACTACGGCACGGAGCTCGCCTTCGAAGACGGTGCGGAGACGAGCGGCCGGCTCAAGAGGCGGCTCGAGGAGCTCATCACCGACGCGCTCGTTATCGCGGACCACGCCAAGTTCGACGTCATGAACGCGCTCACGCTCATGGACAACGTCTCCATCCTCCAGGATCTCAGGGTGCGTTATATTTCCTAGGCAGCTGTTTTACTGTGGGAAGTGAAGTGATCTCACGACAATGCTTGTCTCGCTTTGCAGTTTGGACAGGGCGATGGTATCCTGAACTTCTACCTCTACAATTGGCGCACCGCTCCTCTGGCAGGTATGCAAGCAACGAGAGAATCGCCCGCTGGGAAGGGCGTCGGCGTGGTCATGTTGTAGGATGGTCAGCCTGCACGAGGTTGACCATGATATACCGGCTTGTCCGACTATTGGATGCTGGACAGCGTGCCATGCTCAATGTACCAATGCGATCTATTGCAATGCTATGAAGTATTCAATAATTCGTACAAGCACTGAAGACGTGCAGTTATACGGGCAATCATTCAGCTTCGTATTCATGCTACAACACGCGAGACAACCGTCATCAAGTGTCGAGAGTTCGTGGGTGTTAATCGCTGCGATCTCGAATATCAGGAAGACGGGGACAGGCTAATCGTCGCTGTCGTAATACACATCCTCGTCGTCATCCACACCGTAATCAGGTGTGGGACTCCTCTCTCGCTCCATTTGCTGCTGTTGCGAGCGAGTACGGGTGGGCAGGATCGGGACGGACGCGCCTCCTGCTCCGACGGCCCGTGGTTCTGCCGGCTTGGCAGAACGCCCGCCCAAGGTTTGGCCGCCAGAGCCCCAGTTGGTTGTGGAGGCAGCGACCGCTTTACCCTTACCTTTATTCGTGGACGATGGCTGAGAGTGACCAGTGAGGGTGTTCCCGGAACCCGTGAAGGACGTGGGCTGGGCGTAATGGAACGTCAGCACAAGAGGAGAGCACTACGTACAAAGGAAACGCACCTGCGGCGGAGAGGCAGATGAGTCCTGTGAAGGGGGAACGAATGCCTGAACCTTGAAGCCGAAGAACAGCTGGCCGAACGGCAGGTTCAACGGCGCCGGGACATAGACGTCGCCGTCGAGAGTGTCATTTGTGACGACCCGTTGCTTGCTGGACATTGAATGCCAGTCAGTACAGCGTGCTGCGGTGGGAAGTCGTCACCTACTCGGTGCGGAAGATCTTGCTGCCTTCAGGGGCCGCTTCGGCCTTTCTGTGGCTGATTCCCTTGCCCTTGGTCTTGCGGCCGTGAAGCGTCTCGCCCCTGCCTTTGAAGCTCTCCCACTGGTCGCCACCCTTGCTAATAGCAGCTCCCTTGGGTGCCGCACCGGAGAACGCGCCGGCCAAAGACGACGACGGGCGGGACGAGCCGGGGGTGGATGAACTAACATCAATGTTGAGCTTGGAGGCCATCGTGGTTTGCGGTGCTGCCTTAGGTCGTTCCGGCTCAACATATCCCACGGGAGCTGCGAAGTCGACTTCGAGATCTGTGTCAAGGACACTGATGCCCTCGCCGCCCGGTTCGGTCTCCATTACAAGAAGGCCAAACACGATTGTGTTGTAGGAGATCTCGATGATATCTCCTTGCGTCAGCGCGGAGAAGTTGCGGAGAGCTTGCTCGAGACTGTAAGAATACCGTAAGCGTTAAACAGCAGGCTTATGCAATAAATACTACACATACACTGCCTTGGGGTCTGAAATCTCGAGGAAGTCGACTGTTTGTGCCTGGAGCTTGACCAGTTTGCCCTTCGGGAGCTCGGCACCGGTAATACGGATAGGATCGCCTTCCTCCAAGCGCAGGGTCTTCATCATCCACTGGGGAAGGTGGACGCACCCCTCTTCCGCGATAAACTCAAGGACACCAGCATGGGTGGATGCTGCGGGGTTGGCGGGATTCCGGAGCTTGAACATCCAAGGAGACTCAAGCTCCATATTGGTGAGATTCGCGAGCGCGGTGGCAGGCATGATGACTAGAGATCGTTGGAGTTGAATGGCCGTGGAGGATCAAGTGCTGCGGGACGTACTCTTTCCACCATAACTAACATTGTCCCGAGGCCGTCCGGGCAGCATTGCGACGCTGTACGCCTTGAAGTACTCGTCGTAAGAGCGCGGATTAGGCCGACCGACTCTCCTGGTAGGCATTCCACCTAATCCCCTAAATCCCTGGTCAACCACTGATATTCGGATATCCGTACGCTAAGCATACTGGGCAAGTTGTGCGAAAAGGCCGGCAGGACCTCCGGCTCCGAAGTTATCTTGATCGAACTACGAGGAAATCAGATTTGTATAACTTATGAAGGATTTCTATCCGTACCAAGTCCATGATTCACGAATTGGGGATGGTAGTTGGGAGCAAGGAGTGAATGGGGCTGGAGGATGCAGTGGCTGAAGCTACTCTAACTAAACGCGTAATCCCGGGCGCTTCTATTCACGTGTGGGCCTATGGGCGCCTGCGCTTCGCGTCGTGAGCGTCTCGGCGAGATTTCGAGCTCGGAGTTCCTTGACTGCGTTCAATCCGTCCCTAGATCCCTCATGTCCGCTGCTACCGTATCCGCTCCTCCTGTCCCAGCTGTGGCTGGGGCAAACAAGGCTTTCAATGACAAGGTGCGATTTTATCTTGTGTCAAATTACAATGATTCACTAACCTAGCTAATAGGGCAAGCCCATGGAAGTCCGCCTGTCGAACATGGTCGCAGCAAAAGGTGCGATTCCCAACGCCTCAATCTCACCGATGCTGGATATTGACCTGAGGCATGAACAGCGATCAGTGACGCGGTGCGGACATCTTTAGGTCCGAGGGGTATGGACAAGATGGTGCGTACCTGCATGCTATTCTGCTCGAGGCTGAATTTATATCTTCCCCGTTCCTTTAGATCCAAACATCTAAGGGCGAGCTTATCATTACAAACGATGGAGCTACTATTCTCAAGAGTATACAAGCTCTGCATCCCGCTGCAAAGATGGTGTGTGGTGCCTATGTCTCCCTGCTTCTGGACCTTACAGGAGATCAGCTTGTCGATCTCTCCGCTGCACAAGACGTCGAAGCGGGTGACGGTACCACCTCAGTTGTCGTGCTTGCCGGAAGTCTACTTGGTGCGGCCGAGAAGATGCTGCAAAAGGGCATTCACCCAACAATCATCGCGGAGTCCTTTCAAAGAGCATCAGCGAAGGCAGTAGAATACCTCACTGAGCTCTCTACGCCGATCGATTTGGACGACAAGACCGCTCTTCTCCGTGCCGCAACCACCTCCCTCAATTCAAAAGTAAGTTGTTTAGAGAACAGCGCGTTAATTTGGCACCAATATGTCTTGGATCCCAGATTGTCTCACAGTATTCCTCAACACTCGCCCCCATTGCCGTCTCTGCAGTGACCCGACTTGTCACTCCTACATCCTCAAATGTTGACCTTCGCGATATCCGAGTAGTCAAGAAGGTTGGCGGCACGATCGAGGATACTGAACTCGTAGATGGTGTCGTCCTCAACCAAAATGTCGTTACAACCGTTGGCGGCCCAACGCGGATAGAGAAAGCCAAGATCGGTCTGATTCAATTCCAGCTCAGCGCACCCAAACCTGATGTGCGTCGCTATCCATATTCTGCTACTTCCTTGTCTCAACGCTGAAGACTACCCTTCGCATAGATGGACAACACGGTCGTGATCAACGATTACAGGCAAATGGATAAGGTGATTAAGGAGGGCCGCCAATACCTGCTCAACATGTGCAAGAAGATCAAGAAGGCGAACTGCAACGTCCTCCTCATCCAAAAGTCCATCCTCCGTGACGCCGTCGACGACATCTCCCTCACCTTCCTCAAGCGCCTCAACATCCTCGTCGTAAAGGACGTCGAGCGCGACGAGATCGAGTTCCTCTCGAAGAGCCTCGGCTGCAAGCCCATCGCAGACATCGAGGCGTTCACGGAGGACAAGCTCGGGTACGCGGACTTGGTAGAGGAGACGACGCATGCGGGTGCGAAGGTCGTGCGGGTCACGGGTGTGAAGAATCGCGGACGGACGGTCAGCGTCCTCGCGATGGGCAGCAACAGCCTTGTTCTGGAGGAGTGCGAGCGTAGTCTGCACGACGCGCTTTGTGTCGTCAGATGCCTCGTCAAAAAGCGGTATGTCGTTTCAATCAACTTCCCCGACCTCTCACGTTGAAGGTCGTCTCACAGCGCACTCATTGCTGGTGGTGGCGCCCCCGAGATCCACGTCTCACGACTGCTTTCACAACATGCACACTCGCTCAAGGGAATGGAAGCGTACTGCTTCCAAGCATACGCCGACGCGCTCGAGGTTATCCCGACAACCCTCGCCGAGAACGCCGGCTTGAACCCCATCGCAATCGTCACCGAGCTCCGGAACCGACACGCACTGGGCGAGCGAAACGCAGGGATCAACGTCCGCAAGGGCCTCATCTCCAACATCCTCGAGGAGGACGTCGTGCAGCCACTGCTCGTCTCGACGAGCGCAATTGAACTGTCGACGGAGACGGTGTGTCTGCTACTCAAGATCGACGACTACGTCCAGACACGATAGGTACTTGTAGTTGCAAACAAAGTGTACAGTTATATCGCATATACTGCTAGACAACTCTTGATTGTAATGCTGCCGCAACCCTGACCCGATACTGAGGCTCATCGGAGGGTGGTCCTGATAATGTTTCGCAGCTCGTCGTCCTCGCATCGGAGCCACCACAGGCAGCTATCATCATCACTTTCCTTCAGGCGGATTGCCGCAAGTCCTTTCTGGGACGACGAATTGGCAGGTTCAGGAGTAATCACAATCTTGAGGTCTCCTATGAGACGAAGCCGGTGTCAGGCATACATGAGAAGCCTCAGCTGCGAGATGTCTCGTACCTTCGAACGGTGGTCGATCCCGTTCCGTCACGCTGAGTCGCCTTTGCAGCCCCTGCAGTCGTCGGAGGACAGTATCTATCGAAGCTTCGCACCATCCGCGCGCAGCCCCAGACTCCAAAGAGTTCCACGTGGGCTCGAACTCTTGTTCCATAATGCTGCTCACAGTGCTTGCGAGGGATAGTCCAGTCGGTTCCGACATGAACGGTGAATCTAATGCGATGAGATCTGCGGCAGCGGGCTGCATGATGCGCGGTCCCTTCTCAGCAAGATGGAAATCGCACTAGCATTGAGGGCCTTACCCCGATCCCAGCTGGAGGAGGCTCTTCGTCCGATATCGCCACTATGGGTAACGGCGACAGTCTCGCCTGCCTCGGGGAGCTCTGTGATAAAGAATACGTAAGCACAATCCACAGATACGGACATAACGCGGCTCACGCTAGGAATCGACCGCAGATCGGACGTCTGTGCGACGATGCTCAGGTCTCCTGGGGTGACCGTCATCGACAAAGGATCCTGGAAAGGCGACCCCGTTTGAGAGCCGGCATCATCGGAGTGCCGGGAGCTGGTAGTACTGCTCCGACGGCGAAGCTTCGGCGTCGGTCTGGGAGCATCGTAGGCAGCATAACGAAGTTTGCTGGGGACGGGTGATGCTCGAGATGACGAAGGTTCCGGCGTGTAAGGTTTCAAGGGTGGCGACTTCGGGACCAGGGACGGCGACCGCGAAGGAGTACTCAGATCCACTTCATATCTTTCCAGAGCAAAGACGAAATCAGGCAGCTGCGTAACGTAAGGCTAACATCTTAGTATCTATGCAATGGACGACATACCGATGATGACCGTGTAGTACCAATAATGCGTCTGAGCTCATCTTTGGATTGCGACAGTCTTGTGAATTGGTCGCAGCGCTTCACAGAGACTTCTCAGCAAAGGTTCAATAGACGGTGTATGCGGAGGCACTTACTCGTTTGAGATGTCGGCCACTACGCGCATGCAAATCCTTGACTATCTCAATCACCTCGGTCGGTATCCCATCGGAAGTGGCAGAGATACGCAGCATAGTGACGAGGCAGGCGTCTTGGATTGATGCTTAAAACCCCCAAAAGGTCAGGAGAAACTCGAGACCCAACATGGAACCATTGCACCCACCGGAATAGGCGGCCACACGATCAGCTAGCCCGCGCAATAGCTCGATCGGAGACACTGGCGAGAGCTCCATGTATTCGCAGAACAGCGCGGTCAGGATGACCATTAGCGTCGGTCCAACTTCGCTATCCCTATCAGCAACAGAACTGAAAAGGACACCGATGCATCCACTACGCCATGCGCTGTCGGCTGCACAAAGAAGCAATTGAACATAGCCCAGTATGTGAAACTGGTAGGTATGTAGGTCTTACCAGTGTGTATGCGGGTCAACATTTCCTCCACAGCCTCCTGGAGAACAGCCCTCTTGTTCAGGGGACCCTCGCCCTCGGCGGCTCTCAGGACGTTCTTGAGTTGGAGCGCATACGTCTCTCCGTCGTCGCCGCAAATGACGTCCAAGATTTCGAGAAGTCGCGGCAGATTGCCTTGGGTGCCTTGTATGGAGGAAGACGGCAAGTCCCCTTGAAGCGCTCTTGCAAAGTATGATTCCACAATGTTCTCATCGACGTGCCACAGCGTTCGTAGTGTCTGTTGCATTCGTTAGACATTTAGAAAGGAGGTTTAAAAAGTAGGCCTTCACCTGCTTCCGAATCAGCTTATCCTCGCAATCGAGAGTCTTCATAACACGTTCAACCTCCCACTCCTCCAAAACCGAAGGTATTTCGGGGGTAGTTCCCGCCCAAAGTTTAGGATCTACGGAGGAAAGACAGCACACGAACACATAGAGCGCGTTGGGATCTTGGATGGTAAGCAGATGCCGAATCTCTTTAATAAACGATAAACCGGAACTAATCTGAACCTCTACAAGCAAATCAGTGGAGGATACTGCGACGGCGCGGAAACATTGCTGGAGGACCGCTATAATGTTGTAAGCATGAGAATCAATGATCATGGAACGGGTCCCCCTCACGATATGCGGCATGACCACGATGTGCATAGTGACGGACAACGTTTATGATGATTTTCAGGTCGTGTTGAGAAGGCCTAATACAACGTTCAGCTCCTGAAATGAAAGGGAATGACGGCCAACGAACACAAGCTTCGTAACCACCTCGATACTCCGGATCAGGAGCCTGGCTTCGGAAGGTGCGGGTGGATGCGACCAGATGACGTCCAAGAGACCCGAGACAACCGAGTGGTACTTGTCCTCGGGAAGGTGATTGTGCTGGAAATAATGTTTGGAATCAATGAACAGCCAAGGTGCTCCTATTTTCGCTCTTCTTACCTTCAATAAGGTGCCTGCCAAGGCGAAAGCAGCACTGACGACGGAAGGATCAGAGTCACCAAGCCGTTTCCGCGCTTTGGTCACGATGTCGCGAAGTATTTCGGGGTCATATTCAGACAGCTTGTTAAAGGCAAGGAGGGCGCGTCGTTTTACGTCTGGCCTGTATGCATGCAACACTCTAAAGATCCGCCCATGCACACCATATGAAAGTACTCACGAGTCATGAGATAATAAGTCGTGGAGACGTGTCTGTATTGCGGGTATGACGTCCCTTGAAGGGGACCGTATCAGGGTATCGAGGGCGAGGCATATTCTGGAGACGGTGGGGCTTTCTATATCCTAAGAAGCGTTATACATATGAAGAGGCGTACAGAATCAAGCCTTACCTTACGAAGGGAGTTAACCAGCATGAGCTGCAACTCGTGCTCCGGCGGCATAACTTCAGCGCAGAACAAGTACCCTGCATAGAAAAATGTAGCGTTGCTCAGACGCAGGCGCGATATACATACCTGTCCGTTTGTCCTGTATCGTCTGTCCTGCTTCCGCAAGGTTTATTGCGTGAGGGAGCGCGAACTCCAGATCCACATTCACGTCAGGGTTCACAGCCATAGAGCAGTAGAGCAGCAAGATGAGGCATTCCTTGCATTGCTTCTACGGTAACAATGAGTCTAATACTCCGCGACTACCGCCACCTCTGACTGACCAAAGTTAACGTCGAACGAGCCATTTGTGTCCGAATGCTGTGGACTTCCGCAAGAAGTATCTGGTCGGCGGCCTGCGGGGTTGCGGTTTCTATCTTGCGGACCAGAGCATAGTGAGCCCTGCTCATTGCGCCTGACGACGAGAACGGCACATCCATGGCACACGTATTTTCAGCAAGCAACGAAAGTTACGACGGCGACGGGGGTTGCGGGAGAAAGCATAGCCGACGGTAGTGGTGGAGGGTGAAGGGAACAAACGAGGGTGGCTAGATAGCCGAGAACACCAACTGAGGCACACTGTCCTTCTGTGCGTGACCACCACCTTCCCCTCCTTTCCCGATGGCTACCTCTTCGGACCCGTCTGCCGCACAGACGGCGCACTCATTCAATAAGATCTTGACCCAATACAAGACCGCGGTCAAGTCGCGGTCTCCGACGGACATGGAGGAGGCGACCAAGAAACTTCGGCGGTTAATCCTTGTGGATGGGATCCCTTCGAATGTTGTACGTTTTACGCCCATGAACAGTCTACGAACGCTTATCACACATGCGCCTTCGCACATAGGACCCAACTTTGCGACCAAGGATATGGAAAATCCTACTTCGAGTGCGAGACGTCTCAGCGGACGCGTTTCTGGAGTATGTCGGACGAGGTCCTTGCGATGTTCGAGAGAAGATCAGGAATGACACCTTCAGGTGAGTCCTCCATTATGATGTGGAATCCATCTTGCTTTCTGAGACGCACGGAAGGACGTTGGCGACGGACCGGGGGTTCAAGGAGCGCGTGAGTGAGGACATGCTGATTCGGTTACTGGATGCATTCGTATGGCGGAATCACGGTGAGTTTGGTACGTGTTCCATACATTATACGAAGCCTTATGCATTCCAGACCGACAAGAGAACGACCAGCTCGGCTTCACGTACGTGCAAGGCATGAACGTGCTCGCCGCGCCGTTCCTGTACACGATGCCCTCCGAGCTCGAGGCTTTCTACTGTTTCGCCAAGTTCATCGAGGAGTCGTGTCCGTTATACGTCCAACCAACACTTGAAGGTGTTCATTGCGGTTTGAAGGTTCGTTCACGAGTATCCTCAGTCACCGTACGCGATGCTTATACCTCTGCAGCTCCTCGACCGTTGCCTCAAGATTGTTGATCCTGAACTGTACGCCTTCTTGCGTTCCAAAAACCTCTCTGCAGAGATCTACGCGTTTCCCTGTGGGTAACGGCCGCATCGTCCTGTACCCAAGTCCTGACTTTGTTGTCTAGCGGTCCTCACATTGTGCGCGTGTACACCGCCCCTTGACCAGGTCCTCCAACTATGGGACTTCTTGCTCGCTTTCGGTGTCCACCTAAACGTGCTCTGCGTCATCGCTCAGTTACTTCTCATGCGAGACGAGGTGATGAGCTCCTCCGGGTAAGGAATCTCTTTTCATGTACAAACAAGTCGCTGACCTTGGCCACCTTCAGTCCCATGCGGCTCCTCCGGACGTTCCCCCCACTGGAAGCACTACCAGTCATTGGGATTGCTGTCACTCTGGTCAGGGATCTACCGAGCGACCTTTATGACGAGCTGGTCAAACATCCATACGCTACTCGAGGAGAGTAGTTTTCTCGCCATCAACTGATCCGTAGTATTGCCTATTTTCCCTCCTATCCATCGGACTCTTTCGTGCAACTTGCTGTCGATGTTGTATCACTAATCTGTAGCTCTGTCGTATTGCAATCCAAGATTTCGCCTCGACTGTGATCATCCGAGTATTCCCGCGCTCTTCGCGGGAAGTGAAGTGGGAACCAAGGCGTATCATCGTCTATGTAACGTACAAGAAATGCCGTATGATACATAGAGCGTGCCCCCTCCGCTGGCCACACGTCAGCTATTGGCATAGACCAAGTTCGGGGTAATCCGTGATACAATTAGGCAGGAGTCTAGCATACATATACATCGGCGCGGGAGCCCAACCCCGGAGCCGTTGGTCTATTATGATGGTTGGTTGGTTGGCTTGGTTGGTTGGCTTGGTTCAATGGTTGTCAGCACGACCGGGTAGACGGTCAATGTACGACGCAGTGAGGTCGAAGAATGTCCAGAGTAGTCCATGTGTTGTCACGCTACGCAGCGCGCTCACCCCTAATCCCTGGTACAATCTGGCGAGGCCTCGAAGTAGAGGCTTCGGGTTGTCAGGGTCAGGTCCTGAGGGAAGACATAAATACTCAGTTGGTTGCCTCGGGAAACACACACGGTGAGACCAGACTGACCTCGGATAAGCCTATGAAAGGTCTCGAATACGCCTCTTTGGCGCTCGCATGCCAAGGCACGCTGCTGGACCTTTGTCTTAACCCTACAGAAATTGTCAGTTCGATGCTGAAGATTGAAAATAAGAGCGGCTCACACATCAAGAGGGTAAATGAGTGCCCAAGAGGTCACACCTGCCAGTGAGCCACAGAAAAACGGAACTAGTGATGGATGGATGGGTAGCCATGCTGGAGTGAGACCTTGCTCGCCCGACGCGTCCCTTCCCATTATATATCGGAAGCCATCGTATTCGAAGAAGTAGAGCGCCGTTCCCAGGGTATCCCTCACTGAGCGGTGGGTTCAGTCTCATCGATGAGCATGGATATGAGGGGCACGACACGTACCGAAATGCAACCTAAAACCCGTATACAGCCCGAACAGGCCGCTCGTCCGGAAGATGTCGCGGACAGCCTCGACCGTATTCGGGGCTTTGTCTAGGCGGATGCCTTTGCTAGCCGCTATTGAGTACTCGAGCTGTCTTCTGACCTGGAGCCACGGTCAGAATCGAGAGCGGCAGTCCACCCATACCGAGGCCGCTCTCACCTTGACGAGCTCAAATGCTATGAAGGGTGTCAAAGAG
The DNA here is from genome assembly GCA_000338015.2 of Ganoderma multipileum BCRC 37180. NCBI lineage: Eukaryota > Fungi > Basidiomycota > Agaricomycetes > Polyporales > Polyporaceae > Ganoderma > Ganoderma multipileum. The sequence continues at coordinate 51,790 of BACB01000438.1, read as the reverse complement.
GGGTCCCACACACAACGAAGAGGTGCAACACGTACGCGCACTGGCGAAAGAGATCAAGGAGCCGGAAAGCGCACCACTGCCAGTAATCGGTAAACGTCGCAGGTAAGGAGGTGTTTCAGCGGGGATCATACCTGATTCCGCCAACAGCGGAGACATCAAATATTCGGTTGCGAGCCAGCCAGTGGCGATCACGGTAGTATTCCTTGGTCCGCGAGTAGATGGTGAAGGACGCCGCGCCTAGGAGGCACGATGGGTACGGAGCAGAGCACTAAACAAGTGGAGACAGCACGTACGAACGAAGGAAATGGTCATCAAGGGAATCCATAGCCCGCGATAGAAACCGACGATACCCTCCTCTTGGTAGACGGCGAGGGCGAGCCTGGGGATAGACACGCGTTGTCGCGTTGTCTGGAGTCTCGACTTGATGGAATCCAGCTTCGGGAACGCGTCAGGGCTGTGCACTCCATGGTACGAAGTGTGCAAGACTCACCGGATACCCCGCAAATGTCGAGATGTAGCTCGCCGAGAGCGCGCAGACGACCGCTTTGTTGCCTGCACACGAGGAAAGAAAAGCGTCAAGACACCGTCGCGCGTGACGAAGCCACAGCGGGGATAGAGAAAGCAAGCACTTTTGAGAGACTCATTGAGCGCAATCGAGCCGAACAAAGGGTTTCCAGGCCTACGGGGCAAGGCATGGTCAACGCTGGGTCGAGGAGCTCCACCTCGGGTGCAGAGGCGAGAGCACAGTACGGAGCGGGCTGTACCTTCTCTCGCTCATAGGAAGCTGTCACTGGCCGGGCAACAGTCCGTTTCCGTGCGGTCGCACGAGCGTGATGTGGGTGTGGCGATCCAAGGTGTAGAACAGGCGGCGAGGGAGGGGAGGATGGGTGGAAGACGGAAGAGAGCACCCAAACAAGCGAGCCTAAGCACCGGCAAATGCTCATTCCCATATTTATCCCTCGCGTCATACCAGCTCACCTGCCCCCGCTTCGATGACTTTCTTACTACTTCAATGCTCCACATTACGGAGTCTCAATGTTTTCGACATCTCTCTCGCTCCCTCTACTTGAGATACGGTGCCGTCGCGTTGATGAGGGTATACCTCTTGTCGATCGTACGTCATACGGCACCTGAGCCCTCGACCGTAGGCGGCGCGCGGGACACATGTCGTCGCGCACGCGCCAACCATGCGCATTTTTAATACGACCTACAACCTCGGACACAATGAAGAAGGTCTTCGAAGTCGGCCCAAGTCCAATCAGATGCGGGGTATACCCCAGACGGGCATTCAGATTGCGAGCTACTGTACCTACAGTATCGTCGAACGCGTGACCAACCAGCATGACCTTGGGGTTCCCTCAAAAACCGCCCACTCGCTTCTTACCCGCCTTGTTCTTCACTGGATGTGTCCTGCCGCCATGGGGACCGGGCAGCACCTGAGTACTCGCAAACCGTACGCCCTGAGAAGACGGTGGGGCAGCCCAGACGTCCGTGGGTTGGCTGCTAGTGATTGGAGGGGGCAGCGGTAAGGGAACAAGATCGCCTTCGGAGCGAGCGGCGACGAGCGGTCGACGTGTGGGGGGAGTAGGCTGACTGGCTGCTAAAACGGGAGGACCGTGTGGGATAGAAGACGCCACCGCGGGCGGTCTTTGGGTGGGGATCTGCATTGGGACTCTGGCAAGCTCCGGCGGTTCCCCTCCAGCGGGTACCCTTGCTGGATGTCGGAGTGCCGCTGTCGGCGAATCGTCGTAGGGGTCTCGATAGACATACTCGTGTGCACTCGAGCCAACCTCCCACTCTTGCAGCAGGAGACGGACACCGCGGGGTGTGTCCAGCTTCGAGGTGCCCACGTTCTCATCCCCACTTCCGGGCTCACCATCGGGGTCCGTGATACCGTTCGATTGAATAGCCTTCTTGATAGGGCGGAGAAAACCGAACTGTACAGGGGGAGGTTCCATATCTCCAAGTGTCATCGCCTGGGCCGATAACGACATACTCAACATGTCATCCTCCAAGGTCGTAAGCGTGTCTCCGGCAGGGCGGTTCGTTGAAAAGACGTCGGCGGCCAGAGAAAGGTCTAGCGCGAGCTGGCATCGAGCTTCGGTCTCTCTACGGAAGGAGTCGGCTGTCCGATGAGTATCGTTTGCGAGGTCATAACGGGCAAGGTTTTCAATGGTCTTCTTCGGCTCGGGATCGAACTCGGGGACGAGGCGACGAATGGAAGGAGAAGTGTCTAGACGCCATGGAGCATCCCGCACTAATCGTTCTCGTGGGATCCGCCCTTTCTCAAGAGCGCGATAGCCTGCAACACAATCGAGAGAGCTACCAGTCGCCCAGTCGTTCCGTGAAGCATCTAGCGGCTCATCACCCATGCGCAGGGCTATATCGAAGCTACAAAAAGGAGGATAAATGGGCTAACCAAGGAGGAAAAAGGACAAAACACAAACGTTGTCAACGGGTGTTCGACTGGGGCACCTGGGTCCTGCCAAAAAGTTGGCATGCGTTCCAACACGTCGTTGACTGTGTTGCTCTGGGCCGCTAAGCTCCTTTCTTTTCGGTGCATGAAGAGCCCTAGAACACAGCTTAGCGAGGAGGAAAACGTGAACAACGGTTTATGCTTACTGTGATAGGCAGGCTGCATATTGACAACGGTATGCGCCCTCCCAGCGAGAGGTCCTTGATCTGGATGTGTAGACGCTGCACCTTCGCCCAAAGCTTGTACCTCCGGCGTCCAATCCGCTCGGCGTGGCGCGGTTGAAGACATTTCTTGAGGAGCAGTGTCCGTAAACACATGGTCCAGGTTCAGAAGCGAAACGCTTCCGCGTTCAGATAGCTGAAAGAGGCTAATGTGTTTGGTTCCAACCAGAGTGGGCTGCTGATAGAAGGCGAAACCGAAGTGCGGGCCATCCGGGTGGACGATGGACGGCAACGCATAGGGAGAACCGTGCATGTGTATCAGGTTCTCGGTATCCCGGGACACGTCGTAGACGGTCACCAGCGAATTTTTCCGAGAAGTTAAGAACGTAAGAAATCCTTGGACGAGGTTAGATGGAGCGTTTTTCGTCAGGAAGAAACCAAACGTGAGCTCACCGTTCGTAAGGACATGCGTTTGTGTGCGGAGCGTGAGGTCGAACGCCCTGCCATGCCTGATCGCGAGTAACGGCTTCCGGGAGTATCGCTCGTCCAACCATAGGATTTCGTCGGTTGAAACCAAACGAACAGTGTGGTCTTCGTTAGGGGCCTCGATTGACGTCAATCTGACTCCCGGCTTGGTCACAGTAAAGAGTTCGGTTGGTTTCTTTCCTGCCTATTATCAGCTATGTTAATGTCACTAGCCAATCAATGTTCGTATTCCCACGTACTCGTAAATCAAGGACAGTTGCAGTGGCATCAAAAGCGGCGGCAACTTTCTCCCGGGTTTTGTGAGCAGCTATGCGGCAAAGAAGTGTCGACGACGCATTTGCGGCATGTACGCGCTCTCTGAACGTTGCTCAACAATAGCAGGCTTTTCTCGTAATCGGTACTCACATTACAGTTTTAGATTCAGATGCATGGCACCGGAAGACATCTCCAATATCGTTTGCAACGTAGCCGACAGCAGTATTTGCAGGATATATGGTCATATCGATGGCTTGCCTGTCGCCGATATGGGATCGTTGCACTGTGACGAGAGGGGCTAGCTCGATAGCGTGAGATGCGCGTGCGACCTTGACTTGCATAAAGGCGGCTGAACCCATCGTCCTGACCCCAAGCACGGACCCTATTAGCCAATGAAAATATGTATGAGGCAAACATTGAAAAAATGACTGGCAATCTACTCACCCGTTTTACCCTTGCCAGTATCATTCGTGTAAGGAGAGGCCAAGATTTGTTGTATAGGGGTATCGAAAGTATAAACAGGTGAAGCTGAAGGCTTGAACTCGATCTTAGTCTTGGAATGGACGGCAAGAGGCGACATGTCTACCAAAGATTGTCAGTCATGCAGCCACATAATTTGAACGCAATTGTTTCTTGTTGCTCACTCAGCTGACAGCATTGTTCCCCCATGGGAAACGCAAGGTAGGCGTGGTCCTTCCGAGCAGCCTGGAACGACGTCACGCCAATCATACTTCCCGTATATATGTCATTGCGTTGCGAATCCTTCGAAAGGCGTTCATCTTCGATGGCGCTTTCTCGAATCAGCTCCCCGGAAATATCGACATCTGGGTAGTAGTCACGAAGGAAGTGGGCCTGACGCAGAAGGGGTGAGTCCAATTCGGTGAAGTGGAGTCAGAGAGTATGTAAGGACGCACACCCTGCTCTGCGCGTTGAAGCGAAGTAACCTTGGGTATATACAAAGGTTTGGGGCGCGTCGGGGGAAAAACTTCTAAAGGGCCCTCTGACGGCACCAAACGTAGTTCTACCTTTTCATCAGTTAAATTTCAGGAGACAAAGGGTAGACAACACACACACCGGAGACGTCCTCAGCAGCAAACGTCCAAGTGTAACGCTGTGTCGTCTTCTGGCGCCCTTTCCTCAAGGATGCAGCACCAAGAGTACCATGATCAAGGATCGGGTAGTGCCAAGGATCTTCTACCCGCTTTTCTTCGGCCTTTCCCTTCCCCTTCTTCTCCGGGCTGGTCGTAGTTCGTTGCTCGGAATACCCTGGCCACGTATCCATTCCATTGGAGTGGCAGAAAGTAAGAATAGAGCAGCCGCGAGTAAACCAGGCGATCCGAAACGTGAACGAGGAGGTGCAGGATCACTGGTCAGGAGAAAGCCTGGTGTTCGAGGTCCTGACAAACACGGTCGCGTCAAAATTCGGACGCGTCTTCCGGGCGTCTTTGCCGAATCCCGTCCTCTCCCAGCGGTAGCCAACGTACACGGCATACACCCCTTCGCCTCCTTGCCGTCATGCTCAGACTATGGTCCTTTGGGACGCGTTCCGCTCTGCCTCGATGTAAAGCTCTCCACACCACCGCTGTCGCCAATGCTGCACCGCAGGCCGAGTCCTCCACCGCTGCTGCCAGCAAGTGGACCCCTACTTCCATCCGGACTGGGCTCATTGCGCGTAAACGAGGGATGACGGTCATGTGGGACACTCATGGAGTGCGATACCCTGTAACGGTCCTTCAGGTATGTCTTCTATATTGGTTGATGTTCATGCCGAGTCCAATCCGCCGTGGCGCAGTTGGAGAACTGCCAAGTCACAGCGAACATTCGTACAGTCCGGGCAGACCAGACAGAATATCACGCCGTTCAAGTGGCAGCGTCGGATAAGGCAGCGAAGAACACTACGAATCAAATGCTGGGGCATTTTAAGAAGGCCGGTGTGGCTCCGAAACGTATCGTGAAGGAGTTCCCTGTAACACCAGATGCACATGTGCCAGTCGGTAAGGCACAAGCCCGTCATCGCTCGAAGTCGTATGTCTTAACGGCTGTACCCAGGGACGACGCTGTCTGCCATTCATTTTGTTCCGGGCCAGTTTGTGGATGTGATTGCGAAGTCGTACGTGACCTTTACTCAGGTTCCACATGCCCCGTCTCCTCACATTCGACCGTAGGATTGGCAAGGGCTTCCAGGGTACTATGAAGAGGTGGAACTTCAAGGGTCTGCGGGCGAGCCACGGTGTATCTGTCTCGCACCGCTCGGCAGGTGCTATCGGTGCCCACCAAGTACGTAGCCCAATTGTGTCTTGTGCCATCCGTTAAACGTCATTCCTTCTCGTCGTCCAGGACCCTGGTCGTGTCTGGCCTGGCAAGAAGATGGCTGGACGTCTGGGTGGCGAGCGTACTACAACACAAAACCTCGCTGTCGTCCGCGTCGATTCGGAGCTCGATCTCATTTTTGTCAGGGGCTGCGTCCCTGGCGTCGACGATGCCCAGGTCATGATCCGTGATGCGAAGAAGAAGATGACGCAACTCGCGCAACACAACGAAGTAAAGGGCAACTTCGAGAAAATCCTTCCCAAGGGTCTCGTTGACCTTCCGTTCCCGGCCGGTACGAAGGAGCTTGCGAAGGACCTGCCACCAGTGATTCAGGCTCCCTCTTCGCGTGTTAGTGACCCGTTCGTTCCCAGGGAATAGATTATAGCTTTATAGTTGTCTCCGCTTAATGTCTGGCGTGACTGGGGCTTTCCCTGCCATACGGCAAAGTACATCAAAGGTGAATAAGTAGGCCCAACTTGCCAGTGGTGTCGAGACGAGAGGATGACCTGGGCGATATTTCCATGTTGCCGCGATTCAGCGATCCAGTTATTAGTGAATTGTGCGAGGATTCGTCTCTGACAGTGTGCATTACTCCGCAGTCATCTCGAGCTTCCTACAACTGACACTCCTGCTCCTGACGCAAGGAGAACAGTATATCAGGCGCGGCTCTGAACATCTTCCCCAACACCGGTCAGTATATACCTCAATGTTTGTGGTTCCACTAACCCAAACAACAACGCTTTCCAAATTGGGCGCTGTAGTAGTAAGCGCTCAATGGGGATCGGCGGTGGCTATCACGGTCTGGTAGTGGCCGCTGCCTCCATACCCAGGGCCACCTCCATGACCTGACGCTAAATACCTCCCCTACAACCCATGTCCTGACCGCTTTCCACATTGCTATCTGCTGAAGATGTCTGCCGACCCGTCCCGCCCCCTCGTTCAGATCGCTTCGTACAACACCAACCTACAGGCGGAGCGTGGCCTCCCACAGGACCTCGTCGACTGGCTCGCACCGACTCTTCAGGTCTCGACATTCCTTGTGCGTGAGCGGCGTGCGCCGGACATTGTCGCGGTTGGTTTCCAAGAACTGCTTCCTCTTCACCTTGGCTGTGAGTTCTCATCGCTCCGGGCTGTCAGCCCGTAATTGGGTCCGAGAAGAAGACCTAACGAGCTACTGTAGTGGCTGGGTGGTCCAAGGCCGTCATAGAGAACCGTAACGCGCTCATTCTGTCGCAAATTGAAAAGCATGCGCCGAACGGCGAGCGATACACGCTCATTGCCAAAGTCGTGAACGTCGGCGTTGCGCTTCTCGTGTATGGCCGAGATGATGGAATAGGCAGGAAGGCGGTCGACATCCAAACACAATGGACGGGCTGCGGGCCCGCGTACATGGGCAACAAAGGCGCGGTGGGCGTGCGCTTCCGCGTCCCAGGCGAGGACGAGGACGGCGGGGTTGGAGAGGTCTATACGTGCGTGTTCAGGCGTGGTGGTCCCGCGTCGCGTGCTCACGTCCACATGCAGCTTCGTCTGCGCGCACCTTACCGCGCATGCGCACAAGAACGCGGACCGTATACAAGACTACTATACCATCGTCGGTAGCCTCCTCTTTCCCCCACTCCCTAACGCGGAGTCGATGGCACCCACGACCATGTTCTCGACATCACATTTGTTCTTCTTCGGCGACCTCAACTTCCGTCTGTCCCTGCCCTCTGATCACGCGTTTGCGTCTGAAGATCAGCGGCAGAGCCTAGTTCAGGCTTTGTCTAGTGACGAGGGACGTTCGTCGCTCAAGGAGTACGACCAGCTTGTCACTGAGCGGGATGTCAAGGGGACAATCTTCCACAGCTTCCATGAGGGCGAATTCTGGACGTTCAAATGCAGCTACAAGTACCATCTTGGGGAAGTCGATAGATACGAGTATGTGCTTAACCATATCGTCGCCGAAGAGCATGTCTGATCCTCTCGACAGCCCCAAGCGCGTGCCTGCATGGACAGACCGGGTTATGTACGCTACCCACTTGGATTCACCGGACACCCCACAAGAATCTCGCATCAAGAACATCTTGTATACCGCCATTCCGTCATATACCACGTCCGACCATGTATGTTCTCGTTCACATCTGCTGCCAGTTTACGCGCTAATCCCGCTCCCTAGAAACCGGTTGTCTCATTACTACTACTCCCTTCCCCCACGCCTACCACTACGTCCGTCCCAACAATCCGCCTGCCAGAAGGATATCACCCCGTCCTGGACCCATGGGCCGGTCTGAAGAAGCACATTGGTCGCACCCTCGACCGCGTCGTCGGATACACCTGGTGGCTGCTTACTCTGCTCGGCGCAGGACACCTCGTGTTTGGCATCGGCAATGTCCTCCTCAGCGTTGGAGTCTGGCGTTGGTGGAGGAATGGGACTCAAGAGGGATACACGCAACTCCCTTCATGACTTTCGGGACGCATACCACCTACCATGCGATCTAGCCACCACTTGTACTTGTTTACTTATTTCTTTCGCGTTCTCTGACAGTTGCATACTATTGTATTCGCCGGTATAGTATATAGTGTACATGTAGGATGGAGACACATTTCTATAAGTACAAATATGGACCACTGCTGCGAGGACGTTCTGCCTGCGCGGGGAAAGTGCAATGCATGCAAGAATACGCTAGATAGCGGATAACACGAGATGGTGCACAAATGACGGTCCGTTCTGGAGCATTAAAGAAAGACAAGGAAGAAATGTTTATAACATGTGAAAGAGTGGTATCCCAAAGGCAAGCGCATGTAAGACATGACCGACGTCGACGTGGGTGCCCATATATCACGGAAGGGTCTTCACGACCTTCCGCCCCCTATCCTCGTCATCGACAATGATGAGCGGCTCAGAGGGGCCAACGAGCGTGTCCTCGCGCTCAATTCTTGCTACGATGGGCTCGGATTCGGCAACGAGTCGATCCTCAAGATCGACGTCTTCGGCGGACCCCACCACGGGCGTGTCTTTCGGCAGCCGCACCAGCTGCAGGAACAGGAAAGACGTCGTGACGGCGCCACAGCCCATGACGAAGATCGCCTTGGGGAATGTCCTAACTGTGTTCATGTACGTCAGGCCGTACACGAAAGGGCCCAGCACGCCCGAGCTGTAAAGTCGCGTCACCATATCAGAGATAGTCCCAAACGCATCTAGACACAGAGGAAGGGAGGGGGGAGGCTGTACGCACCTTAGAGACTGCACGACGCTCATCGCGCCGAAGAGCTTCCCCGAGTCTTTCCCCCCACGACGATTGTACAGCGTGAGCGCGACGCTTTGGACCGCGGGCCCGAAGCCCATACCCGCCGCGCCCAGGGCCGCAATCGAGGCGAACATGAGCCCGCTCGTGCTGAAGATCATGAGGGTGTAGACGATGACTTCGACGCCGACAGACGCCTTGGCAACGTTGAGGTCGAAGCGGGCGTCGTGAAGGTGGTGGTGTTCGCGGGTGGAAGAAGGCGAGCGGGTCCTGCTGCTCTCCGCGACAGGCAGAGAAACCTCTATGGGGCTCGTCAGCGGCTCGTCTGCCTCTTCCGAAAGTCGAATAGGCGTAGGTTTGGGCTTGAAGTATCGAATTACCACTAGACGTACCGCACGTCAGGCAGGCGCACGCCTCAAGCACGAAGAAAAGACCGTACCAGGCAGGATGAGTGTCAGGAATATGGCCCTCGCAGCTCCGACGGAACTAAACCAGTATCCAACCTGCCAAGGGAGTTCAGACATCTCAGTCACATCATTGCAATTGTATCTACCTGTTCCGCGTTCCATTCATATGTTGCCTCGAGGTATTGAATGATATAAAGATAGAGTCCCTGCAAAACGCATCAGGGGTCTGTAGAACGGCAGAAGATAGGAGACGGGAGGCGTTGACAGCTCACCATAAGGGATATGACAAACCCATAGGAAAGGACAATGAAGAGCAAGCTCCAATCCCTCTTCTGTCCCTTGCCTGGCTTCCCGCTATCCACACGGACCGGCAAAAAGATAGACAAAGGCGTCAAGAACGAGAACATCCTCTTGAAGAATACAAGCACACCGCCGTGCGCGTGCGCAGCGAGGTACTCCTCGTTCGCCACCTTGTGCCGGGCACGTGCATCCAGCATCTCGACCTTAGAGAGCGACTCGGGGATGACGAACCATACCAGGAGCGCATAAGTGAGGTGTATGATGGCTGAGATGTAAAACACGATGATGAAATTGCCCGTGAAGCGGATGAGGAGCCCACCGAGGAGCGGTCCAACGGCCACCCCGGTGAACATTAGACCCAGATTGAGGGAGAACACCCCAGAGCGAAGCGCAGGTGAAGTGCAGTCGGCGATGTATGCATGGACGGTGCCAGTGATGAGTGTTTGTCCTGGGTAAATTGTCAGATGGAACAGTACAAGCTAAGGCACGACATGGCCAACTGACCACCCAGGAGCCCTTCAAATATGGGCCCAATGAGCAGGAACCAATATCCTCCGGGGATGTACTTATAGAACCAGAAAGTCGAGAGGAAGCAGAGATCCATGACCAGGACGCCGACGACTGCGCAGCCCAAGATTCTCGTACGACCATAGCGGTCCGACAACTACGAGCGTATGCACGTTAGTTCGCAGCTCTCGCAGGACAGGAAGGAACAGGCTACGACTCACCGAACCCCACCACGCCGTCGTCATACAAGCGAGGATGCCCATTGAGGTGGTCAAGACCGTGTTCAGCTTCGCGACGACGGCCTGTACAGTCGGGTCGGATGCGCAGACCCTCTGGTTTGGTTCTATAGTTGCGCAGTCAACACGCGGACGAGGTACTACCTTCAGAACGGGCAAGGCGGACGCTCACCGTCAAACGCAGCAGACACATGGCGAGCGAGCAGCGACACGACGCTGGCGCCATGGTCAGGGCTAGCGACTGGCCTGTGCGCTAAACAGGCGAGGTAGGTGAAGAGCTCGACCTTCGCTGCCATTGTGATGGTCATCGCGATGGCCGCGAATGGTACATACGACAAAAACCTGTCGTGCGCGACTCTTGTTGAACACATGCGGTACGCCGAAGGCGGGGGCAGGAGTACTCACCACCATGGCGAGGGGCGCTTGTACCACGGGAGCTTCTGCCTCCATTCGTTATCAAACTCCTCCGCCGCCTCTTCTTCCTCCTCGACGAGAGTCTCTTCTAGGGTATGGTGGTGTTGGTGGGGGTGGACCAGGCCCTGGAGAAACTCAGACTCTTCCTCGCTGATCGGCCCGCCCACGCCGGGGTTGACGAGGTCTTCGGGGCCAAGGGAGATTGAGTTCGCGGCAGAGTGCTGAACGTACTTTGGGCGCGAGCGCGAGCGCGAGACGCCGTCGCCGCTGGTGTTGCGGAGGAGGGGGACACTGGCGTCCCGCGAGGATGCACGCGACATGGTGTATTCTTGACTGGAGGCGACCTGGGTCGGAATGGAATCCCTGACGAGGTTGCTCGTCTCGGGAGCTGTCACTCAGCCGCTACGTACGCAACGCACTCGGAGTCCGAAGCGTCGAAGGTCAAGAGCGCAAGCACACCACACAGGCGTCGGGACTAGGGCAAGGTCGGTGGGAGGTCAGGAGAGGGGGTAAAATGAGGAGCCGTCGAAGACCTGGGGCTTGCAGGCCGACTGGCCGATATGTTGCCGCGCGCGCTTGAAGTGCGTAGGGTCGCAGCTGCAGCTGGATCGGCTTTGTCTGCGATAAATGAGGGTAAAGGGGAGATGAGATGGGAGACGGGAGGAGGAGGGGGCACTCTGCTGGGTCATCATTTGAGTAGAGTTGACATGATAATGTAAGAACCGAGGAGGTGTGTGATAGCAATGACTATCGCGGGGCGGCGTGCCGCGCGGTTACGCGTGTGAGGTCCGCAGATGACCCTGAACGAAACGTTTACTTTGCCACACTCGGGCCATGCTGTTGCCTGCCGCGGTGGCGATAAACTGAACCCGTCCGTGCGTCAACTGCGGCAACTCCGCAACCCAAAGTATATGTAGTAAGCATACTTCTTGACTGCGAGATGGAGTACCATATCAGCCATGATCATGCCCGCTGAACTGAAGGTTTATGCTAACCATCATGGCCACCGAGTCTCCCCCACGCCGAGTCCCACGTTGCATCTCTTCCTGCCTATTATTCCGCCGAGCTATATCCAAACTCGTCCTGCCATGATACTGTGCCAGTGCTCGCCTACTCAACGCAATCCTAACTCCTTTTCCCACCTCCAAATCGACACCTCCCGGACGCTGCGGTCTCAGCTCTGCGGACTTTCGTCTCTGTCCTCCATTGAACGGTTCCTCACAATCTCACCCATCCGCAGCCGAATAGACATCAGCAGGACAAAGCTCACTAACAGCGCTGCGCATCCAACCAAGAAGAACGCGCCAGGCAACGTCGCCACCGTTCGCGCGTACGTGAAACCAAACAGCGCTGGGGCGAGGATGTGGGAACTGTGTGACAAATTAGTCATGACATGTCCGGAGTGCGACCGAGCGATTGCCAAGGACTGGGTCGAAAGTTGAAACTCACCTGAGCGCGGACACCACCGTCAACGCCCCCAACAGACTGCCTGTTTCGTGCCTCCCACGACGGGCATAGAGATCCAGTGCGAGGCTTTGCATGGTGGGTCCGAAGCTCGTGCCAAAAGAGACACACATTGTAAACATAGCAAAGAGGAGGCCGGAACGTGTGCTGAAGGTTAAGGCGTAGGAGATAAGGTCGGTAACGACTGCCGCCCGGGCGAGCAGAAGGTCCATCGAGGCCACGGGCGCGACATTTTTTCGGGACTGGATCGGCGGACATTCCCCTTGATCTGAGAGGAGGGGTTCGGACTCAGCGCCGCTTGCTTGTCGCCTTCTCCAGAGCCACGTGAGGAGTCTGACGAGCACTACAAAGACGTCAGCATGGAACGACGAAGGTATGGGATGGAGAGGTCACTTACATGGGAAGAGAACTGTCAAGTACACAGCTTTGGCTATATGAATAGCTCCCAGCCAGTAATTGATCTGCAAGGTGCTCGTCAATGGTGGGGAAGACCGGACCCGATGATTTAACGACTTACCACGCCGGATGTCCAATCAAACATGACCCATACGTATTGGATTTGCGAGACCAAAGAGCCCTAACAGCCATGTCAAGAACGGAAACGGGACTTGTAGAATACAACGTACCTGGATGAACACCCCAAATCCGTACGCCAGACCAAGAGTGGTCATACTCCAGTCTACTGAACGCTTCCCGTTGCCATGCTCGGTGCGTACTGGAAGTAACACAGACAAGGGAGAAACGACATCGACCGCACTTGCTGTCCTCTTTAACCAACCCGATATCCCCGAGCCCATGCTCTGCAAGCGTCGTTCTCTCCGTGCACGGTGTTCCCGCATTTCGGTTGTAGAAAGTGATTCAGGCATAATAAACCAGACAGCGAGAGATACCGTTGTGTCGATGACGGTTGTCACGTAGAAGATAGGGAGCACTCTGTTGGTTTTCTGGATGATGTAGCCAGTGAGGATAGGTCCGACGCTCATCCCGACGAACAAGAGACCCATGAGCTGCGAGAACGCCCGCGACCTAAAGCTAGGTTAGAAACGGACTTAATTTTCAAACCGAGGCGACGTACCTCTCTGCGGGATTTGAGCAGTCCGAGATGTACGCATGCATGATAACGGACGCTACCGAGATGCCTGAGAAGGTCCGGTCAGTAAAGAAGGCCCGGGACGAAAGAAGACAAACAACAGACCCCCTACCAGCCCCTCGATAATGGGCCCAAGGGCGAACCAGATGTATGTCCCCGGGAGCTTCTCCCAGAAATGGGCAGTCATCAAGAACACGAAGTCCGATAGCATAAGACCCCCGACGTTGAAAGCCAGCACGCCGATGCGCCCGTAGCAGTCTGACAGCTAGATTATGCACACGCATGTCAGAAGAGCACTAAGGCAAGCGCGGCTTAAGGGTACCCACAGCTCCCCACCATGCAGCAGTGAGCGTGGATAGAAACCCGGAAAGTCCAGCGACGATCGCAATGAACGTCGCGGCCGCAGCCTGGACGTCTGGTTGAGAATGGCACAAGGCGGGGCCGTCGGAGTCATGGCCGAGGGCGCGACAGATGGTGAGGGTATAGATTTCGACGCGGGGGGCCACAGTGCCCGAGGTGGAGATGGCGGCGACTGCCACCAAGGCAAGCATCCTGCATTGAGAAAGATGCAGACATAGGCATTAGTTTAGGTATAATATGAGCGGGAGCGTATGCTTACCATGCTGGCGAGGGTTTTATCCAATGCTTTTCTGGAGCACGGTCGGACGCTTGTGGTGGGCCATGGGGATTAGGTGTGGCTAGATGATGGTTGGGAACATTCGTGAAGGATCCAGGATGCGGACGAAGCGAGAGAGGATTGCGCACCTTCGCCTTCGACCTCTCCCTGAAGTAATGACTCAGTGGACATGGTGGTCAAGGGCAAAGTCCGACCATGATACAGACCGCTGGCACCTATCTTCCCGAGCGCCTGGGGAGCCGCTACTACGCTCGCATGCACATTCGCATCCCTGATTCTGCGAAGAGATTTCCCAGAAATTGTTGGAAGAAGTGGCTGGACCTGAACCTACAACTTAGCTGGCCAATCAGAGGGCGAAGATACCCGACTATGATCAGATGCTATGCTTCGGCTTTCGTGGCATCTAATCAGATAAGGGTAGCGTGCGACGGGCGATCGTAGCTCTAAATCCGCTGCAGCCAAGCCAGGTTGGGCTCAAGAGCGACAAGGACGGAGACAACAACACTCACAACCCTAGTTCATCGCTATGGTCTGTTCCTTTCTTAACCATTCTGGCATCCTTATCCTGAAGACTCCCTTGCTATGGAACACCCGGTGGTCTTATCCGGTTCGGTAGTCCCATACCGTCGACATTCCCCAGGAGCTTAAGGCGGCTCTTGGCAAGTTCAGATTCGCCAGGAGAAATGCAGGGCACGCCGCGATGGTGATTAAGATCAACAAACAGAAGCTCATCATGGAAGAGGTCGAGCAGTTCGACGACATTAGCATACAGGATCTCGCCGAAGGTGAGCACGTAACATACCTGTATCCGACTGGCCATCATACTCGATCGGTTTCCACCTCATCCTACCCTCCCCTCTAGAACTGCCCGAGAACGCTCCACGTTACGTCTTGCTCTCGTACGAGCTCAACCATTCCGATGGACGGAAGAGCTTTCCGCTTGTGCTCGTCAACTGGGCGCCGACGTCTAGTGAGATGAGCCTCTTGACCCTGCATGCGAGCGCATTCCTCGACTTCCAGTCTACGGTGCGCAATGTGCAACTTGTCCCTCCACCATTGACTGAAAGTTGCGCTTCGTATAGGCCGACGTGAGCAAGGTGATCGAAGTGCGGGACGGCGCGGAGAGCTTCACGAAGGACTTGATTGATTCGAAGCTCCTTGTCAGTTGAACGCGGAGTCTTCAAGGGCGATGGTGGCGCCATGAGCCTATACCTGAGAACCCCCATTGAGTAGTGGACAGAGAGTTGTATGATATCCCGGTATGTTCGAGCTTGCTTTGTAGTGCTATCGAAACAGCATCATTCCTGCACATCATCGTCGGGCATACGCGTCCATGATCCCTACAAGCACCCAGCAGTTGCCCACCACATAGATCAGCCCCCGCACCCATAGTCCGAAGAAGACGTTCTGGCCAAGGAACTCGAGCTTGTATGCCTCGCTCAGCCACAGAGCTTGCGTGCCAATCCACACCGCCCCATATGCGAGCGCACGGCGGCCCGACATTGAAAGTTGAGGTGTGAGCAGAGGGAGAAACAGCGTATACCATAAGAAGTACTGTTTGTTGGATCGCATGAGCAAAACAATATTATCACTACCGTGTCTGAGACAAACTCACCTGCGACGTGCAGACCTTGTTGAACACGACAAACACGAATGTCTGCACAGTCCATGTGAAGACCAGGTCCTCTCTTCGACGACCAAAGAGCAACCCCGTGCCGAGCGCGAGGGCCATTTGTGGGAGGAAACTCGTAAGCGGGGACCGAAGGAGGCGCTTCCAACCCGATACCTCGAGGAGAGGCTCGCCAGACGCGGAGGGGTATGTGAGGTACACCAAATAGAAATATGGCGAGAAGTTGTGTCGGTGGTCGAGCCTGTGGATATGGTACAGGTAGGACTCCTCGAGGAAAGGCTGTCCCCATCTGCCAGGTTCATGTTCATGGTCAGTCCCGAATGACGCCATTCAGGGAGCAGCGAAAGGCAGGAGGACACTCACAAAGCATACATGGCAACCCCCAGACCGACGAAGGTCAACCCACTGATCAGCCCGAACCTAACCGTGCGCACATTCAGGATGGAACGCAGGTAGCCAGTCCAGCCACCTCCTACTCCATGCTGCCCCCCAATCACCCCGAGGCATGCAACGCCATAGATGAAGGGGTATATCTTCCAGTGTGTTGACAGCCCGAGGAAAACGGCGGAGATGTCCCATTTTCCCTTCAGCGCATAGTAGAGCGTAGCGAGGACGAAGAGGGAGAGGACAGACTCGGACGAGCCGCGTGTAGAGATGGTGAACACGAGGGGGCTGAGGAGGTGCAGGGAGACCAGGAACGCCGCTCGACGGCGTATTGCCTCTTTCTCATCCGTGACATTGGGAGGAGGTTTCTCGGCTGAGGCATTGGAGGGGGTGCGCATCGCACCGGCCCTGATACCAGGGAGGACGATCGAGACCAGTAAGTTGTACATAAGCACGCCCGCGAGGATGTCCGCGGCGGCGAATACGAACTTCCCAAATGACGGGTGAAGCCATTCGTTCGGAGCAAGGAGAATGGCGAGCAGGGGGGTGTAGCGGTACGTTGCGCGTGTATACGGACTTGTCGAGGGGTGCGAACGGACGCGTCAGACTCTTTGTAGCCCTACGCAGCCACTCGTACTCACCTTCCGACAGGGAAGTATGCTGCGAGCGGGCCCTCCGCACGATTTTCCGGGGACGGTTGCAGCACGAACCGAGCAGCGTCGCTGAAGACCCGGTAGTCGACGTCGGTATACTTGACTATGGAGTGCGCATCGTGCCACTCGCTGTATACGATGAGCGCGACGCGCAAAAGCGAGGATATTAGGAGTATGCGGGAGAAGGAGGGCACATGTCGGAGGACGCGGTCAGAGTACAAGGACATGACGTATCGCGCGTCAAGCGCGTTCCTTGCGCGCGACCACTCGAATAGGCCAGGGCCTGGCAATCACTGAGCTGGCCCGAATCGCGTTGCTACCCCGAGCCGCGAACCCCAGTTCTCACATTGAAGCCCATGTCAGCCAAGCTCTGTCGCGGGCACGCGTGCTCATGGCAGGGGCAATAATGATATTTAGAAACCGAATGACAGCGTCCTCGACATGGCGGCACGTTCATCCAGAGGAATGCACGGAGAAGCGGAAAAACACACACAATGACATTCCACAACAGAAGTGAAGAGAGCAAGGAAGTCAAGACTAGTCGATAACACGTAGGTCTACGCCAGGATAATGACTATGGGTGGTACTTTAGTCAGAAACCGGTAAGGAGCATACATCCAGTAGAGAAAGGCGGTTGCTTAGATCTGTCGGGTGACATGTCGTATTAGCTATCGGGTCACGGCTCGAGGGGAGACCGGGGACACGTACGTATTGTGAGAGCCATCGGAAGCCCTCGCCGTAGCCCTGCCGCTGGACAACTGAGCACATGAAGATCTCAATGGGGCGGATATCATTCAGCGGAACCTTGCCCTGTCAGCGCGTGGACGTAAGATGCACAGCAAGGGGGCGTTGAGTGGGCGAGACAGTCAGAAAGCGGGAATGCAACCAGTGTGGATCGAGCTACGCACCTTGCCGGTGGTCTGATAGAGGCCTAGCTGATGCCGGAGCTCATCCTCGCTCACAGCGCCTGGCGCGTCAATCTTGTTGCCGAGGATGAGGAAGGGGACCTTCGAGAGCTCCTCAATCGACAGGAGGGCATCAAGCTCCGCCTTGGACTCGGAGAAACGCTCAAAGTCGGCGCTATCGACCAGGAAGATGATACCATCGACCTCAGGGAAGTAGTCGCGCCAGAGGCGGCGAGCTGATAGTGGTGTGAACGCTCAGAATGCGAGACTGGGGAATGGGAACGAAGGCTTGGACTGCGTACCCTGCTGGTGACCACCCAAGTCGTACGTCGTAAACTTTACGTTGCCAATAGCAAGCTCCTCGGATGCTGTGGGGGTGTTAATGCATGGCGACGCGAATACCAGCACCGACACTCACTTGGGTGGAGCGTAGGCTGCAGGGTCGCGAGACGGTCATTCTTCAACATATGCAGGAGGGTCTGCGCGCGGCTGTCATGAGCATACGCAGACATAAGAAGCATTGGAATGCGGATAGCACACCGTCTTGCCAGCATTGTCCAGCCCAAGGAAGAGGATTTTGGCATTCTTGTGCAGAAGGCCTGCGGCACGTTCAGTGAATATTGTCTGCCTGAGTACAAGGCGTTGCATATAACGCACCAAGCTGAGCGAGGACGTCCCAGAACCAGTTGATAATGAACATGGCGTCGTTGGCGGCGAGGGAGGACGGGAGTGTGCAGGGGGGAGAGTAAAGTGGCTGAAAGAGGTGAGCTTCCCGAGGCGTGGTCAAGCTGTTACAGTGACGTGGTCGCAGACGCCCGCGTCCCAATCGCGCATCGCGTCAAGAGAGCCCAGAAACACGGGATTGCAAGGGGATTTGTCACTCGTGTTTACGTGTTTCGCCCAATGAACCATACTTATACTTATACTTAATTGACGACCACAGGCTGACACTGGGCTGACGGTAAAATGTTTGACTCGTTGGAAAACAAATGGATCGAGGCCTCTTTCATCCCGCGCCCAATTTACACCCCTTCGTATCTTTCATCCAGAACAGCTCAAGCAGGCATGCAGAATAGTGGAAAGACGTCTATTGATCGAATGCCCGTAAATACAGCTAATTTACAACAGCGACACGGGGCCTTGGAGACATGAAAAATGTGGGGAGGTTCTGACACTCACTTCACCAACAGCATCGAATGATGGGTGGGTGAGCTCTTTATCCTCCCCAACCTACGGACTTGATCTCCGCAATACCGAATCGCCGTGTCCTCTGTGCTGAATGTCGAAGGGACAGGCACTGTCTAAAAGGTTGCGTGAGGTCAAACAACTCGACCTGTCCTTGCTTTTGAAGTTGCGTTGTTTGCGTCTATTTGCCGGGACTGTGATGCGCACGGGCCATGCCGAGCTCGCAGATTCGGAAGCGTCAAAGACTCACAGGTGTTAGAACCACGATTCGAAGGATGATATTAAACATTGTCCAGACAGGTGCCCAAGAGACTACGCAAAGTCCTCCAACCATTCGCGCAAAGGCGATAAGCCATCACCTTCTGGATGCTTCTCGTCGGCAGGTAAGGCAGCAGTTTTGCCCACCGACACTGAGGTTCCAATGAAGCCGACCTCACCACCTTCCCATTCGGAGAACTTGAACTCTCCGCTCCCCGTGCACTCCAACCCGCCCATCTGCGGGTCCGAGTCCTCCGCACCCATACTCTCCACGCCCACGCCGCCCGCGTGCGAGGCTCTGCGCTTCTCCAGTTCGCGCTCGAGGATTGTGCGTACACGGTTGATTGCGAGCTGTTGTGCGGAGGCTGTCGCGGTGGATTTGATGAGGTCACATTTGTGCGCGACAACTGTGAGAGACGGGGTCTCGCGCGAGGGGGGCAATGATGTAAGAGCGTTCAGAATCAGGTGTAGATGCCTTTTGGGAGCAGAGACGTCAGCGAGGTTATATGCGATATCGGTCGGGGACATACTCTGCTACGGCAGGCCCATTACGCGAGATGGTACTCGCGTCCACAACAAATGCGATGGCCTTTGTGCTGGCTAAGTGCTCTTGGAATTGGTCACGGATGCGAGGGTGCCCCGGAACGTCGATGACGCGGAGGGTTTTATGGCTTGACGCGAGGGTCACGAGAGCAACATTTGTTTGCATAGATGTATGTGTGGGCAGAGTTTGGTTGTATGCTAGCTGTGCATCCCGACGAAGAATGAGTGGTGCTGAAAGGAGCAGGTAGTATCAGGACTTACCGTGGTGAGTATCGCGGACTTTCCAGCGTCGGAGCAGCCTGCGAGAAAAACGGCATCTCCACGCTTCGTGTACCTTCTACGCGCAAGGGATACGGAGACTGCACCCAAGTCAAGTCTTGCTCAGTGCAGCAAAAAAGAGGAACGGACTCGCGACTAGGATTATGGCGAGCAATAGTGCAGCTGCCGCTTGCAGTTGAGGAGTGAAGAGCGACCCGGGGGAAAGTACCTCTGGTTCAGGTTGTTTTCCACTCATTTTACAAGCAGTTTCGGTGTGCGAGACCAGAGAAAGAGCAAACCAGAGAGTCCCGAGGGATGAGTTACAGAGAGTCGTTCACCAAGCTGGTTACTTTATGAGCGCCCGAGCTGCCGGCCACGATGTGGCATCTAATCTAATCTAGCCGAAAACGATCACAGGAACGAAATTTCTGTAATCCTGGCTCGCGCTGCTGGGACCGTCCCCCGCCCAGTCACGGTGCTCAAGTTCAGGCGTTGCTCGTATCTCTGGGTGCCTCACCCCACACTTGACCTTTATTATCTCTTCTGGATATCCCTGAAGATCCATGGGCGCGAACAAGGATACGCACCCCAATGCCCCTCCAAGAAAGCGCGCTCGGATCGAGGCAGTAGAGCCACCAAGTACCAAACAACAACCTCGTCTCTTCGCCCCGTTCCGTGCACTTGGGCTCATTACGAATAGCGTTCCGTTTGTGCTCCAGGCGCGTTCGCACAAAGGCGCGACCGATGGCCCTCGAATACATCTCCTCACTTGCTTGGGGAGAGCGTGGGCGATGTGGGAAGGCGGGAAAATGGGCCTACTATTCGTAGGTGAGTTCTATGAGCCCGCACTCGAGCTCTACAAGTAGAAGGTTGTTTTGGATGCCTTTCTCATGAAAAGCAATTGCACAGGTCCTGATGCACCCCATCCCATAGCCTCTATGGCTATGGACGGGAATGCTGTATGGGTAGCTTCTGGCCCATACGCCATAAAATACCTCCGTGGCAAGGAGGTGTGTACACTTTGTTCGTCATTGTTCTGAAGAACGCATTGACTCGGGATGCAGGTTGCTCGCTTCACAAACCCGTTAGAAACCTCATTAACCCATATCCTTGTCTTCGGTACGCAACTGCTCGCCCTCACTGACGACGGAAGTCGAATGCTGGTTTGGGACACGGAGAGCGAAGGTATGTTTCAGTTTTCGTTGCCCTTCTTATACCTATACAACAATATGTGCTCCAGAGCTCCAAACGACCATCCAATTTGAGCCCGGTTTCACGGCCATAATGATCCACCATCCCGCCACGTACCTTAACAAAGTCCTCGTCGCCAGCAGTCAAGGCAGCATGCAACTCTGGAATATCCGCACCCAGTGCGCCCACTTCCTTTTACCGCGCGCCTTAAATGCTTAATCGTGTTTTCAGAACATTGATCTACACATTTTCCGCCGCATCCCTTCTAACGTCCCCTTCAAACACCACTTCCACTGCAATCACAGTGCTTGCCCGCTCTCCAGCCCTCGATGTCGTCGGGATTGGCTTTTCGTCTGGGGAGATCTCTGTGTACGACATCCGTGCGGATGAGCGACTAATGCGGATGACCATGCAAGATGGCGGTATTCGCGCCATGTCGTTTCGGAGCGGTGCGTCACAATGCCGACCTACATCCTTAATGGAAGGGCTAACGGGCATTCCGGTTTATAGATGGCGAGCCCATTCTAGCGACGGCATCATCGACAGGTCACATCGCCCTTTGGGATCTCAACTCTGGCGGACGTCTTCTACATATTGTCCGTGGCGCACATGATGGGGCCGTCACCGCACTCGAGTGGGTTCCAGGCCAGCCTGTACTTGTTAGCTCGGGCGAAGATAACAGTGTCAAGGTAGTTGCTCCCTTGTGGATGCTTCAGTCTGCCATTTATCATGCTGATATGATTTCTTTTAACAGCAATGGTTGTTCGACTCACCTACGGAGGCCCCGCGCCTGCTTAAGTTCCGCTCGGGACATCACGCGCCGCCACATCTTATCCGGTACTATGGGGAGGACGGGAAGCAGATTCTGACAGCTTCGAGAGACCGGAGCTTGCGGTGTACGAGTGTAGTCAGGGACTCAAGGAGCTTCGAGCTCAGTCAAGGTAGGAGTATATCGATATTTGTGTAAGCACAGCGGACCTCAAAGTTCACCGGGTCTCCAACAGGATCACTGGCGAAGAAGGCGACCAGTCTGTCCATACCAATAGCTTCACTGAAGTTTCCTGCCGTCAACAGCATATCATACTCCACGACCCGGGCAAAGGACTGGGACGACATCCTGACCGCCCATACTGATGAAGCGGTTGCACGAACATGGACCCTGAAAGACAAGCGCGTTGGAAAGCACGTCTTCAACGTTTCCGCTGAGAAGAAGAAAGGCGCGACCGTCGGCTCCGTCAAGGTATGCCCGCCCAGAACAAGGTCTTACACAGACTAACAGCGAACCATCTTCCAGGCTGTATGCGTTACAGCATGCGGTAACTTTGGCATCACCGCATCGTCAACGGGTACCATCAACATGTACAACATGCAATCTGGGATCTTGCGACGGACGTTCAATATCGGACCATGTCCTGCAAACGTACCCAGTCGGTTCCGTCCAGCGGCAGGCAAGAAGAGAGAAGAGCGGTGTGTCACCGGGCTTGCGAGTGATGCTCTCGACAGGACAGTCGTTGCGAGCACCCTCGACGGAACTATTAATGTCAGTCGTCTTGATCCGTTCACTCGCACGGTACATTCTAACCGGAAGGGCTGCGGCAGTTCTTCGACTTCCATACGGCTGCCCTGGAGCATGCGCTTGTCCTTCCCTCCGCCGCGGTGTCAATCACATTACATCGTGACAGTGGTTTGCTTGCAGTCATCTGCGACGACCTCGTCGTACGCTTAGTCGACATGGAGACCCGACGCATTGTCCGTGAGCTCGGGGGCTTCCGTGGCCGCGTCCTAGACGTGACGTTCTCGCCAGACTCAAGGTGGCTCGTGGCGACGTCGTTGGATTCGGTTATCCGCACGTTCGATGTGCCCACTGGTCGCCTCATCGACGCTTTCCGCACGTCAAGCGTCGCCACAAGCCTTTCATTCTCGCCGACGAACGACTTCCTAGCGACGTCGCACGTAGACAGCGTGGGCGTATACCTATGGTAAGCCTACAAGGTGCCTGGGGTTGTGCATACACCCAGCTAACCCTCTTGCCTAGGGCCAATCGCGCGCAATACTCTGAGATATCCTTCCAGAGCATCGTCGAAGACGACGTCGCAGACGTCTCCCTGCCATCCATGCAAGGCCTGGCAGAAGATGAAGGTACGTCCTTCACCCTCCTCGTATCCCTACAAACAAATGACCTTTCCCCCTCAGTCCTCGACTCCCTCTCCTCACTCACAGTCCAAGACGCGCCCGCCGACGTCTTCATCACCCCGCCCCAGCTCGACGGCGAGCTCGTCACCTTCACGCTCCTCCCGCGCGCCCGCTGGCAGACGCTGCTCAACCTCGAGGTTATCCAACAGCGCAATAAGCCCAAGGAGCCTCCGAAGCAACCGGAGAAGGCGCCCTTTTTCCTCCCGACCCTGCCTGGGGTCGAGCATCGGTTCGCGCTTGACCAGCAGCAGCGGAAGGCGCAGGAGGACGCGAACGCGAAGAAGGTGACGAAGCGGCTGCAGCGCGCTGCGGGCGAGACGGAGAGCGTGTTCTACAAGAAGCTCGTGGGGGCGAACGAGAGCCAGTCATCTGATTGTACGTCTAGCTGTACTGCGTTGTCGACGGGATCTAAAGGAAATGGCTGATCTGTCTTGTCTTTGCAGACGAAGACTTCTTCAACTACGCCAAGACGCTCTCTCCGGCAGCCATGGACGTCGAGCTGCGCTCGCTCGTCTCGCTCGACTCGATGCAGTTGTTCATCACCGCGCTCACCGCACGCCTGCAGTCGCATCGTGACTTCGAGGCCGTGCAGACGTTCATGAACGTTTTCCTGCGTATGCACGGGGACGTCCTTGCGTCGAACCAGGAGCTGCGGGGCGCGCTCGAGACGCTCGCGGAGATGCAGCGTAAGGAGAGCGAGAAGTTGCTGGAGCTGCTGGCGTCGTCGTTGGGCACGCTGGGTTTCGTACGGGACACGATGTGATCGCGACTATTCATACAGATTTATTCATGCGGTGCTCCTGGGCTATGGATACATCGAAGGGTGAGGAAACACTATGTATGGGATGATACGACAAGAAATACGAAGGAACTACAAGCAAGCCATCTCACAATGCGAATGTAGACAGAGTCCCACCGAGCCTGTATCGCGAGAGGTAACATTCAGGACATCGAATGGCGTATTACCTAGAGGCTCGCAATCAAAAGGTCGACGGTAGCCGGGACGTATGAGCGTGATATGTGCTGATCAACTCCTTTTGTAAGCACTGCCTGGATGTCGCGCTTCATACAAGCCCCAACGAAGAGCTCAACACCCCGAAGGGTGTCTTGGGATATCTCGCGGGGTCATCGCCTGAAGGGGAGCTGGAAACGGATGGACGTAAGTGCGCGCGGGCACGGGTTTGCAACCCAGACCGCGAGTCTATCGAAGGGGAGAGCCGCAGGATTTCCGTCAAGAGTGACGACGCGGAGCGTAGACGGGAAGTTTGCGCGATCGATTGAGGCGGCAAAAAGAGCAACAGGAAGCGTCCACTCCTTGAGAGTGCTGAGCCTGTCACAGAGCTCGACAACGGATGACACATCTCCACCTGCCGACAGATGGTCCAATTGGCCGGCGACGGTCCGAAAGAAGTCAGAGTCGGTGCAATATTCGGAAGATAGATAGAGTGCCCGTAAGACAGGCATCCGGAAAGGACGAGTCGACGAGTGGTGGTGGTTGAGAGGTATGGTCCAGCGGTCTAGAAGGACGAAAGTCCGGAGGCTCGGAAACGTCAAGTGTGGCCCGCCTTCTTTAGTGTAAAGAGGGACGAGGACCAGACTTTCCAGTTGAGGAGCCAGGGTGGGTAGGACTTCCCAGAAAAGCCCAGCGTTGCCTTTGAGCTCGAGTCGCCGGAGGGTGGACCGCAAAGCTACGACTTGCATTGCATTCATAAACTGCCGGGTGCCATACGGAGCGTCCACCGACATGAATGCTGTAGAAAAGATGCGGATATTGGGACAGCGTGACAGGATGAAGGCGAGAGCGATGGTATGTGAGATCTTCCATTCGTGAACGCCTTCCAGGAAAAGCTCCAACCGGAGGGTGAATTGACTAGGGGAGGACTGGCGGAGAGGATGACTGGCAAGGCTATCCAGTGTCTTCGCGATCTTAACAGCGTGGTCTCCACTCCTGATAATGAGATATTTAAAGAGGAACTCGGATGCGATCGGAGCCCAAGCCTTGCAGACGAGGCTGACAGAAAGCATGGTGTTCGTGGCTTCGCGGTGTCTGTAATGAAGGGCGACTCCATGTTGATCGGCGGCGTACGCAAGAAGAGCTGGCCCGTCGTCGCAAGTATAAGCACCGGGGATATGCGTTGCGTGGTTGAAGATCTCTAACCATATTTCCGGGGGAAGTTTCGGTTCAGGGGCACCACCAACCATGTCCGGGAAACCAAGGAACCGACGCAAGACATTCATAGCGAGTGACTTGGATAGAGCATAGCCCTAGGGAACCGAGTCGTTGTTTCACGCTGAGGGTTGTCTGTGAGCCGGAGGATGGTGGTGGATGGGAAGAGGGTGGCAAGGTGCATCTGCCAGCAGCCGCCCATGTTGCGAGCGACAAATGACGCAGACGGTCACCGTGACCTCATGTGTGCTACTGTAGCACTGCTACCGTTCGCGGTCACCGGTCACCCTTCAAAGCTTCACGCTGAACCACTACAATCCATGGACCCTGCAACCCCGGTGAATGTCGCGAAAGGCGCAGTTCTAACATGCGAGTTCGTTCTCGAGCTTTGACTGTCGCTGCAACATCATTGACCATTTTACTCGCGCCGCCCGAACAGCCATTGCTGCAGGAACGTTCACTGCGGCCCATGCGCTCTACCGGGGGTCGCGTCATCCAACACCGCTTGCATTGTCTGCCGCCGTGAATGGAGGAATAGCTGGCACGTTGTTTTTCAGTGCGTGACCCGTCTTTCCGTTCGCCAGCTCGAGCTGACACCACCAACGCCACGCCTAGGCATACGTGAAGTTGTCGTTCGTCCCCTGCTTTGGCATTCAGGATATGTTAACCATTCAACACCAAGTTCATTCTCACAATCCTCATGGTCGCATATACGAATGCATGGCGTGCCCGAAACTGCTGTCAGTGGTGCTCTGACCGGAGGAATCATCAATGCCTGGCGACGTACGTGCCACCTTTGCATATCCATTCATCCTATCACCTGACTCTGCGCTTCTTCAGGTGGTGTTGCTGGGATATGGGCTGGTGCGCGCACAGCAGGCATCATTTGCACTGTGCTGCAGTTCGGCTTCAACGAGCTGACCGTCATGAGAGTCAAATTTGTCTCTCGCAAAATCCAAGAGTCCCACCGACCACCCGAAATTGCTCCTGCGCCTGCAGACAAGCCAGAAGAACCCCGAACTTCTATCGTTGACCGTCTCATGGCCGTTATTGGGTTCAGGAAGTTAACCGACGAGGAGTACCTCAAAGTATTGAAGAAGCAACGGGATGAAGCCCTGGAACGGATAGCCGTCCTCGAGGATGAGCGAAGGGAAAAGGACCAGGCGCATAATGACACACCCACTTAGTTCATCTGCATCAGTACACGAGCTCGTAGACCGTGACATTATCATACCTATCTACATACGTAATCTACCCATGCACCACGTCTCTACACTATTGACTCAAGCAAAGGAAGGCGGCTTCTTAGACTCGATCCACAAACCCCCACACACGCATCGCAATTGCCACGACTTCTCCCACGTTTGCCAACGACCGAGTGCGCTCTCCATGCCCATCTTCCTCTCCACGGGCACGTCCGACCTCCCGCCACATCGTACGCACACGCTGGCCAGCTGCTGGTTGTCGTTGCGCACAAGCGCACCCTTCCTCACCACGTCCGTGTTCTTGTCCTTTTGCGAGCTTACTGGAGTGCCTGGGGCAGAGTCCGATAAGGCAAGACGTGCAACGCCGTCGGAAAGTTCAGCGGGCTTGATGAACAGCCGCGCACGGTCTATCGCCTTAGAGCGCAGGACCTTGTCTACCGCTCTGCGGATCTGGGGCTTGAGCGCGGGGACGGGGCAGCACGACGCAAGGCTGCGTCGAAGGTCCTGAGCTGTGAAGTAAATTCGTGTCAGAAAGAGAGCAGGTTTTCTCAGGCGGAGCACCGCACCATCCAAACCTCTGGTCTCTTGAACTACCTCTGCAAGAAGGGCTCCTACATGCTGAAGGTCGATACCGATCCCTTCCGTGATGTCGAGGAGGACGTCCTTCGCGATGTGGGATTCCTCGCCCTTGGCGGGAAGTTTGGATACATGGTCGTGGAAACGCTTGACATGCTCCACGGAGGTCTTGAGTCGAGTCAGTGCATATGGGTGCACGAGGTGCAAGAAGATTGGGCTATCCAGATGTTTACCTAGCAATAAAGTTCAGATTAAGAGACTTCAGCATGATGGTCGCCAAGCGTACCGTTGGACAAAACCAATCCTGGTGTTGACGGGGCGGGCTCGGGGCGTTCTCCGACGAAAATACACTCCTTGAAGAGCTTCTCGACAAACTCGATGACCCAGCCGGTCATGCCTAGGAGTTGCCAGACGGCATCTATAGGTATGGGCGCTGGTAAGGACTGGCTGACCGAGGGTAAAGTGGAGAGTAACAAGGACAGACCCAGATCGTACGCATCTCCCTCGCGGCAAGTATCGAATGCACCACAACACGCAGACAAAGAAGCGATCTCGAGGGCCGTTTGTTGTCGTGCAGCGCACAACTCTTGCTCGGGGCCCCTATCCAAGCGTTGTGTCCGGGCACTAGTTACTTGATGAGTTGGAGACACAAGCCAGACATCTCGATTAGTTGAAACGTACCCGTAGACCTCCGCAGCAATCCCTAGAAGCTCGGCAGTCCATACCTCCATGAGGCCGTTCGAATCCGCCTCCATAGTCGTGAGTGCCTGGTACAGCGTATTGACAGTGGCTTCGGGGGGTATCGTGGGCATCGCGAGGGCATGGATAACGTCCGAATGAGAATAGCGTGCACGGATGGCTGCGACTAGGTGTCTTGAGAGATCCCCTTGGAGACTTCCGGTCAACATTGAAACAGTGCCTCCAGATACACAGCGCGGCAGCGCCTGGATGGAGAAGTGCGAGCCCAGGAGCGGCGAGGAGATGCAGCAGACCAGAGTCTCGTTCGGCGAGAGGGCAACGCTGACGGGCACTGTGTAAGATGTATGCATCACTTCGTAATGACTAGAAATGCCATCAAGGTGAACGCACCATCGATAGAGCCAGCTTGTGCGTGAGAAATAATGGGGACGCTTTCCCAATCTTCGTGAGGAGTCAAGTCCGTCCTGGAAGGCACATTAGACACGAAGACGTATGTAAAATAACCCACACCCACGGCTTGAGCACTTCGACTGAACCGATGATGGTTTCTTTTGATTTCGATTTGCGCCGCGGTAATAATCCACCGGCGTCCAGGAATCCTGTGACGAGCCCGCCTCGTGTGTTGGAAGGGAGCAGGAAACAAGGCACCTTCGTTTGGCTAGGCCGCCTTGCCTCTGATTTCAGTCCCTGGAACAAACATCAGGTTGAGTAGAACTAGTGAACCTAACCACACGCACCCAGAAGTTCATTGGTAGAGCATTCACGAATGTGTATGATACTATTTCTGACTTAGGGATTGATGTGTCTGAAGCATGTCGTCGTCAGGACATAATCTCGATATGAACAGGTGGAACCTACAGTCGTCAAAGTCAAGGAATGTCGCCGCCAGGTATAGCGGATACATAGGACCCTTCGGGTCCGCTTTCGGAGCCATTGACAGGGGCGGGTTGGGGGCATGTGATGGTGGAGGACAGTAGAAGGCCAAGTCCACTAAACGCGAACTTGGGTGGTGGATTGGAGGTAATGGGCGGGTCAAAACTGCTGCGCGTACTCCCAAGTCAGTTCAAGTCCACGTTAGTGTTCAAAACACATACGAGGTACTTGGGGCCGGAACTCGATGCGTACGTCACAGAGAGATATGACGGGTTCTTCACCCCACAATTCCCATTCCGGTACGAAAGGCAGTTCCGGGGGTTGCGGCGGAAACTGATCCAGCGTCAGGTCCATTGACCGTTGAAGTGCTTGTGTAGAATTCTGGGAAGGTAACAATGCGGAGCGCATTGCGACAAGGATGGTGGGGTCTACATTGGTCAGTCTATGCCCATACATGGGAAATAGAATAATTACATTGGTAACAGAGGCCAATAGCAGCTTTCACGCACACCCTGTCCCCTCCGATCTTGCCGGTGGACTCGGGATCGACCGGCGGATTGTTGGGGTCGTTGGGTTGGAGAAGCGTAGCGCGAGTGGGGGGAGGGGTCCTTCCTAGCGGCGAGATATTGTAAACATGGAGAAGGTGTGCCTCTGTGACCAAGATTAAACTTGGACCCGGGAAAAATGTTTGTGGTCCGACTGGCGGCAGGCGACTGGAAGTACCAGCGTCCGAAACGACCCACTATCACGAACGTGAGTAGTTTCCTCAGGTGTTAAGATACATCGACTCACCTCTCGATGGCGGCACGCCCACGCGGCAGTGACAACGCCGCCTCCGATAGGATACGACCAACATTCCTTTTGCGTCCACCTATCTAACTGAGCCTCCCTCTGCCAGACGCATCCCATACCCGCACGATTTATCCCGGGGAAATATGCAAAAAGCCAATCATCGGTAGGGCATAGTGAGATGACAGTCGGTCGTTCATAGTTTATCAAGTCGTCGATTGAGAGCGTTGGTATTGGTATTAGGTCGAATTGACGTGAGGTGGGGAAATGACGGGCCGAAATCATCGGGCTTGTTTCATGGGCGGTGAATATCACGGAAGACTTGCTCCATTGCACCGGCCTAGACATATGTAGAGGGGTAACAACATGAAAAGGCACGAGTGTGAGCGAGATGCCGAATTGCAAG
Source organism: Ganoderma multipileum BCRC 37180 (assembly GCA_000338015.2). Lineage (NCBI taxonomy): Eukaryota > Fungi > Basidiomycota > Agaricomycetes > Polyporales > Polyporaceae > Ganoderma > Ganoderma multipileum. Next base: position 21,908 of record BACB01000438.1, on the reverse strand, counting down.
CTGGTACGGACGCCTCACCTTCCCGTCCCCTCTAACGAATGGCAGAGGTCCCACCATCCGAGATGCCAGTGCACGCTTTCTTTTGCCTTTCCCTTAGAGGCCAAATTCGACAGGTTGCGTTCATGGAGAGGAGGCATGGCTGTGACAGCCTCTTGTGTAGGTCGAAGCTGAACTGGATCCAGATCTCTTTAGCCACCCGCGCGATTCCCGCAGCGAAGCAGGAGCTGGAGAACGAGCAACAGGCCAAAAGCGATGCGCCGCAAGAGTGCTATCGCTCTTATCCGATGGTCCAGAGAGTCTAGGACAGTTCACCGAGGCGTTGGTACGGTAAACCAAGGACGATGGTATGTGGCTGACGACAAGACGCGGTATGGGATACGCGCGTGACCCACGCGTCAGGGTACGTGGTATTGGTTGTTAGATCTTGCAAAAGATCTTGTTTGCCGTCCACAACTTCTTCTTACCAGTGACACTGAACGATGCTCCAGACAGCCAACGTTGCCAGAGAGCTAGAAGGTGTACAGACAGATGTCTTGCTCCAGGCGTTCGCAGACCGCATCGTAGTTCTGGTCACTCAGCTTGGTAAAGTAGGGAGCTTGGTGAGTGGTACAATGTCCTTCCGCCTGGACTCCTCCCTCATGCCACCATTAGATTCAAGCCACTATCCCCTCCACCATGCCTCTCCTGCCCCCTCCTCCTCCAGATCCGGAGTATCCCAATGTCTTTCCTCTTCCCGTCCCTCCACCTTCTCTGCAACTTACACCTCTCCTTGGAAGCGCCCCATCCGACCGCGTACAGACCCTGCATTCTCTTTACGCGTCACAGATCGCTACACTCGTGTGGACAATGGAGGAGGCCAGTGTACTAGAAGCAGATCGACGCGCCGTGATTGTTGGAATCGCGTTGGCAAAGAGCTCAGGTCCGTCTGATTCATCGGAACTCAGTCCCCACGATCGCGCCGTCTTCCATGGCGTTATGGAGATGGTGAGAGAGCTCTTGACGCGAAAGTGAAGCAAGATTGCTGTGAGTATGCCATACACGAAGACATTCCGCATGCTCTGTACATCGTCATTGACTTCCTCCTGATTGAAAGGTCTGGATGAAGCCATGGCCTCGTACAATAAAACACCGAATTTTCAATGCAGATCGTTGTTAAATACACCTTTATCAGTCCACTACGGCCAACGCCTTCCGGTGCCTGTGTAGCTAGAGTAAGAAAAGAGGTTCACTTGCTCGCACGGAAGGAAGCCGGCGGAATGCAGGGGAGGCTGGCAAATTCCTTCGGGCTTCCTGCTGGCTTCTTATATGCCTCCAGGGTGGTAGCACCTACTCATGTCTCGGAATGCAAAGCGCTGCAAATACTCTAGATCAATGCAATGTCTTCAAGCTCCTCCTTGATTCGCGTAATTGCACAGAATCTCTCCACGGGTCATGTATGTATAGGACTAATTCCAATACAATAGGTCTAGAGGATCTATCAATACTCGTACAGCGCAGTCGAAAGCACGAAGAAAACGATCCTCTATCGGGGCCAGCCCAAGTCTACTCCCTCCACTCCTTGCCACCGACAAGCCTCCCCTGTACGTACACCCTCCTCACATTCCGATCATCCCCGCAGAACAAGAACCGCTCTAACATCCCCGCCAGCTCCTCCCTCTCCGTCCTCGCCCTCGCCTTCCCGTCCTTCGTCAGCCCCATCTCCAGCTCCTCCACTGTGTCCATGCCCCACACCGCCGGGTTGCCTGCTTCACTCCGCACGCTCACGACAAGCGCGTCGAACGCCTTGCCAGGCTCCAAGGCGCCGATGCGCGCCTGCAGGTCGCATACCTCCGCGCCGCCGCGAGTCGCGAGGTAGAACAAGGTCGCGATCGGCAGCTGGCGGTCCGTGAAATGTGTGTGCGCGGGCGTCGGTGTCGCGTGCGTCCGCGCGACGACCTTGGCGCACATGCTGGCGTGCTGCACGGCGGTAAGGATTGAGGGCGAGAACCCGCCCGACACGTCCGTCCCCAGCCCGACCTGGTGCGGATGTGATGTGGTGAGCGAGGCGCGTTCTGGAGGAGGTAGAGAGGATTAGGAGCGACGCGAAATGGGGTTACCTTGATACCGTGATCCAGCAGCATGCCTATTCGCGCGGACCCGCTGCGCAGGTTGAAGTTGCTCGTCGGGCAGTGGCTGATGCCCGCGTTTCGCGCCTTGATGAGCGCGACCTCCTCCTCTTCCAGGTGCACGCCGTGCGCGAGGATCGTGTTCTTGCGCAACAGGCCGAATGCGTCATAGACCCCCGCGTACGTGCTTTCTTTCCCCTTGGCCTTCTTCCCTTTCTCCGTCCCGTTCGGCAGCGGGGGTGGAGTGGGCAGCGACCCTGGCGGGAAGAGCTTCTTCGTGAGCACGATCTCGGACTCATTCTCCGAGATGTGGGTCTGGATCGCGAGCGCGGGGTCCTCGGCCGCGAGCCGCCCCAGCCCGTCGAGAAGTGCGCCTGTGCACGAGATCGCGAAGCGCGGCGTCAGGATGGGGCGCACTAGCGGCTCTGTCGCTCCCGCAGGCAGCGGCAGGGCGTGGATGTGCGCAATCAGCTCGCGTGTAGCGGCGAGGGACGCCTCCGCTGACGGCTCGACATAGTAGTCGGGCGCGTTCCTGTCCATGTTGCATTTCTGTGGCGTGATGGGTTGGAGAGAGTGCGCTCAGAAAGCGGGCGAGGAGGGGTTAGCGGGGAGCTTACCTACCCCGACAAATGCGCGCTGCCCTACAAGTGAAGCCACGCCGTCTTCGTCAGTCGGGAGCGCCGCGTTCCGGAAACGAGGCGAAGGCGCACCGTAGCGATGTATCACGTCTGCCAATACCTTCGTTCCTTCTGAATGGAGGGTGCCATAGTAGCAGCACGTCGTCGACTGTTATTTCCGCGAGTTAGTTTGAGCGGCATTTCCGACCAGCACGGGCGTACGCACCCCGTAGTCCAGCGTCCGCCTGATGACAGAAGTGTACGCCCGCTTCGCGAAGTCGGGGTCCGCGAAGCGCGACTCCATGGGAAACGTCACTTCTGAAAGCCAGTCCAGCAGCTCGTGCTCTTGGCCGCTTTAGGAGACTTCAAGGCGCGGTTGTGGGTCGAGAGGCGGCGGAATCACGTACCTTCCAAGATTCGGGACCTGCGGCGCATGCTATATTGCGGCTGATCAGAATGAGAACACCTCTACCCCGCCCCGACTTGGCGCTTCGGGGACTCACGATGTGGGTGTCGACGAAGCCGGGTATGACGAACTCTCCCAGCTTCAGGTGGACGACGTCCACGCTGTCCGAGGCCGCGCCGTGGCGCGCGAGGACGCTCTGGACCTCGTCCGCCGCCACGTCATCCTCGATCCACTCAATGTCTCCGGTCGCGCGCGATACCGATAGCAGCGCGCGAGGGAGCGCACGGTATTCGGTCAGGGTCGTCGGGGTGATGAGCGCGCCGTAGAAAACGGTTGACATTTCGCCTTGGGCCGAGGCTTGAAGTCGTCCGCACAGTGAGGGTTCGTTGCAAGAGAGTATTCGGTGATAAACAAACGCAAAGCACAGAGATAAGCTGGCGAAGAGCCGAAGAAGAAGCCTATCGCGCGCGACTGGCATACTATGCGGCGTCCCGCTCAAGCATCCCGGCATCCGACCTTGGAACGATCCGTCCCACCGCCGGGCGCCCCGCCAAGGCGCTTCTCTGTTCCATGGCCGTTTTAGGCAGGTGAGTAGGATCGTTCCAAGCTGTGGGCGCCTGGCGTCCCCCTTCACTCGACCCTGACGCCAACAGTCTCATAACCTCGCTCAGGGCCCAGGCAAGCGCGTCTCTGTCGTCAGTTTCAAATATCTCTTCATATCATATCAAATACACATTACGGCTTTCAGTTTTGCACGAGGTTTTGACGCGTCTTGGTTGTGGCTAAGGGGTACATCGGTGGCACAGTGCGCAGTGCAATGTTCATATTTGTGGGAAGATCGTCGAGGTACCTGTTGTCGCACATAGGCTCTTCATTTTGTTTCGGAGACATATAATGACGCAGGAATCGCATGCCAAATCATCATGGACGAGATGTTGTAAAGCCCATCCTCGCCAAAGAGAGTCTCCGACAGTCTCGGCGCTGCGCTTCCCGCCAAGCGTTCAATATGAGTGCTTAGCATCATGCCCGGGTTCGACGGCGGGGTGAATACGAATAACCCATCAGTTCTCACTCGGCCATCTTGTTTATCGGTGACGATAATCGTGCGAGAGGCAAGGATCAAACAGGTCATTCATTCCTAATCTTTGATACACCTCTCAATTTCCGGCGATATAAATCTCCTTGCACGAAAGCCTTCGAAAATAGCCACCATTCGCACCACAGGACGCTTTACACATATGACCACGATCAAGTCCACGGCAATATCCAATGATGCACCGCATCCGGGAATCGTCTCGCAGCACACGGTCACGCCCCCAGTGCTCAATCGACTTTCAGGCCCGCACGGGTCCGCTGTTCGAAGTCGGGAAGCTCAGAATCGTCACTTTTACGCATGCAGAGTTGTCCGTGGAAAACCGCATCCCTTTTTCGCGCATTGACGCCGGGTGTTGACAAGTAGGACCTGTGCCGGGGCGAATAGACGTTCGCCGCACGATCATGGAAAGCAGATGGGAAGGGCGGATGACCCGCAGTCGCACACACAAAGGCGCCGTTCGGGGCGCGAGACGCGGCGGACGACATCCAGCGACGCGTTATTGTGCTTCAAACACGCTCGAGTGCCATCTATGGGACGGCGGCTGCCTCGAAAACGCGTCGAAAAAAGCAGAGACGCGTCGAGGGGAGGAGAGACGCGTCTGTGGCTGCAATGGAGCACCCCACAGTCCAGCCAAGCACATGGTTCGCAAGTGACATGTTGGGCAAGCGCATCAGCGAGTGATTCGAACGCGTAATATTCTCGCAAATGTCGGGGATCGGTTTCCCGTGCAGCGATACGCGTTCCTGGGCGTGGAGCCCGGTGAGCACGGGTGTCGCGCGCTGGTCGCGATCGTGTGGGGGCCATCTGCATAAGACGCCGGTTACTCGATAATGACATCGACCTTGGCGGCGGTCCGGCATCGGAATCCTGGTCTTGACCTCTGGCCGCACGTCGGTGCAACTCCAAGGAAGAAGACAAGGTGGTCCAAGATGGATACATTGTTCTTGTAAGGGTCCTAAGAGGAAATCCCTGTAATGCAGCGAAAGAAGGGAAGACGAAGTGGAAGACGCCGGGCGCTGTGACTGAAATACTGATCGGGCGCCGGGCGCAATGCGCTTTGTATTTGAGGCCCGTCAAGGTTGTGTAGCAACACCAGGGGCTGCAGGGGCTAAGTTCATAAATACGTGCTCAACACTGCCCAAGACATCACACGAGGGTGCGCTGTAAACGCGTCGTTGCAGTGGATCTGATGTGTGGGATATCAGCGTCGTTCAAAATGTCGACGTCATGACACGGGCGGCGCGATCCTCGGGCCAGGCCGCCCGCTACGTTTAATGCTCGATTCCGAGTTGCTCGCCTTGCTATTCTATCCTGATTGTGGTGTTGAAACACGAACGGTGTGGTGTGGTGTAGTGTATAGGGGCGAAAGCGAGAAGATGAAGGGTAGAGACGGAGGTGGAGGGAGAAGACGAGCGGGAGCTTTACGCAGCGTTGGTCGAGAATGATGGGATGGCAGGCGCTATCGCGGGGTTCCTTCACGCTTTCACATCGGATTGGCCCTCGCCTATAAAATTCTTATATACCCGCCTCATCTCCTCCCCCCTCCCCGTCTGCGTCAGGCAGCCGTACACGTCGACCGATACCCTCGACATCGCCTCGCTCGCTGTCGTTTTCGTCTTCGTCGTCGTCGCCCGCGCACCAACCACTTCCATCCTCCTCCGGCTCTCTAAACCCGACGTCGCCATGCCGTCTCTCCGTCGCACTCTCTCGTCTCCTTCGGTCCGCTCTTCTCCCTACAGGAACCCCTCTTCCAGCGCATCCACACACCAGACGCGAGCAGGTAGCCACCAGCCCCGCAGGTCGTCGGGTTCGGACACCAACAACCGTCGTGTCCTCGCAGACATCGACTGGTGGGTTGTTCAGGATGGTCAACGCGAATTCATGACTCCGTCCGGGGAGGAAGAAGACTCAGACGAACAGGTTGCGGCGGAGAACGAGCAGGTTCGTCCTCAACTCGGCGCGAGTGTGGTTGCGTCCGAGGACATCGTCGCGGTCCCCCCTCCCGTGGTAGCCGATCTCCCTACCACGGTTCCGGTTGCCGGAGGTTTTGAGAGTCCAATACTCTCTAGTCCCCTTTGGGATGTGTCCACGGACGACTCATTTGGGTTGAGCACTCCCGAGGTATGTTGCAACCCCATCGCACGCCACTATCCGGATGGTTGAACGTCAGGCACGATCTCACAGGTCATGTCTCCTCTGCCCCAGTTCGCGGCGCTGTCTCTTGGCCCGCGGATCCCGCTTCGTAGGCATGCATCGGAGTCCTCGCAGTCCTCGTTGGACAGCAGCTTCGAATCCGCGCCGGGGTCCCCCTTCTTGCCGACGTACATGGACGTCATTCGACCTGTTGCTCCCGCTTACCCGTCCGTCTTCTCTTCGAGTATCGGAGCACGGAGGCCTGCCGGTCGCGTACCACCAGTCGCCTCGAGGTCCGTCAGCTACTCGGCTGTGGAGTTCCAGCTGTCCACCACGCGGTTCAGCGACAGCCGCTTCGACGACATGGTCCCAACTCCGCCGCCTTTCTTCTCTTCCACAATGGGCGATGATGAGATGGACGACCTCTTCTTCTAAGCCCGTGTCGCCTTAGTGGTCCCCATGTCTTGTCGTGGACGGAGAAAAGCGCCTATGTGCGCACCTATCCTCTTGTCCTCTTCCCCATCCCCGGCCGTAAGACGTTGAATATTCACGGGCGTCTGGAATCCACCCGTTGTACTTCTTGGCCCGAATTCCGTTGGATATCGTGCGATGTCTCGTCGCGCGTCGACCCGCTCTCTGGTCCCAATCTAGGTCCTGGTTGCCAACGACTGCCGCGGACTTCCATCCCATCAACGCTCCATCTCCCCATCCCTCTTTCCTTCACGTCATCTCATCTCGCATCATTTACGACGCTCGCATAGGCGAGAAGTCCCGCACGCACTCGCACATCACCCCAGGACACTGTACTCTTGCGATCTTGTTCCATCACACATCCCGCCCCGGCCCCGCTGACCCCTTGTTCCGTCCGCGTCGTTTCCTGCTTTATGACCGACCGTTCTTGCTCCTCATGACGTTCACGCTCACGATGCGACGATCGTATGAACACGCGCGCACCCGGCTCTTGTGTTTCATTGCTCCCCTTCCCCGTGTCCATATAATGCCCCCCTGCACATTGCGACTACGCGGGCCCGGCCTCTCGTTCGTTCCGCAGGCCGCCGCGTCGAACTGATCCCGTGTCCGAGTTGTCGTCTTGTCTCCCTCGCCTTCTCTATTCTCTCGTTCTCTCGATCCTCATCTCTGTAACGACTAGACATGCATTCCTCTCTCCTCCCACCCTGTCTCGGTCTTGCTGTCTTAGCTTGTTGTTGCTTTCCCCCGCCACGCCACACCTACCGACCCACTTACCTAACAAGTACCCCCGCGTACGGCCACCCACATTAGCTTTTACCTAACTTGTTGTAGTTGGCTCGACTGTCAACCCTTCTTCACCCCTCCCACGGTCCCACCCAACGACAGCCCTCTTACTCTATTGACTCGCTTGACCGTTGATGGCGCGTTGACCTTTCATGACCTTTTACGAATGCTCGAAAAGCCCAGCCTCGCCTGCACCGTCGCCCATGTCTATACGTATACAGCGTGTGCGCGGTGCGTGGAGAGGCGGGTTAGTCGCTTCGCTGTGTACGCTACATACATAGCTAGCCGGTGATGTACATAAGAGCCCTCCCGCGCATGCGCCGGTCTCTGAATTCGAAGTGATGGTGTTGTAGCAACTTGCGTGTGTGCCTGCAGCAGTATGTCTGTCCCAGTCCCGGTCATTGCGCACGTCACGCGTACGCCAAGTCCACTGAACGTTCGATATTCGACAGGTCCTACTCTGACACAAATACAACATCGCTACATACCACAATACTAACACCGCACAAGCCACGCCTGTCCGAGACCGAACCCCGTCGTACACATATCGCCAACACTTCGGCCAACCATAACACCAGAGACGGCTTTCGGACGCCGTCTCTCCCCCTGACCTCCTCCAGACGCGTCGGTGCCCTGTTATGTGCCTGTATACACAGGGTGTATGACGCCACAGCGACGGGCGGGAAATTCAGATCATCCAAGGCCGGACGTCGTCGCAACAGTCCAGCCCACACGGATAACAGACAGATTCCCACCCGGCGTCCCCTCCGGCCGCGCCATCTTGGCGTTCGCAAAATCTGTGCACTTGGACCTGGCCGTGCATTGGAGCACACTGCCTGTTCATCATGCACAGTGGTGGTCGGTCGTCACCTGTACATCCCGCCAACCATGGACGGGCCGGTGACCTTGCTCCACGGCGACGGCGCGAGCCGGGAGTACCGCTGCTCGACTCGGGGCGCGTCGGGTCTGGGACGGTGTGCTGCAGGGGGTAGAGGCGGCGGGGGCACGGGCTTCTGCGGGTGCGAGTGTGGTGCGTGCGGATGGGCGCCTTTCTGCAAAGGAGGGGGAGGGGCGCCGCCTGGCACGGCACGGGCCTTCCAGTTGTGTCGGATCGAGGCGGAGCGCGACAGCAGCTAATTGCAAAAGGAAGCAAGAAGCACGGGGTGAGTCAAGGGAGCTGCGGTAAGGTAACGACACCCGGAAGGCGGAAGGAAAAAAGGGAAGAGCACGTACGGCGTCCTTCTCGATGCCGTCCGCGATGCTCTTGATGATGTTGTCGACGACGGACTTGTGGTTCCCGTGCGGCTTGTCGTCGCGGAAGCGCATCATGCGCCAGTGCTCGAGCGCGGGGTCCCAGTGCACCTCGACCACGCGGTCGTCGAGCTGCTCGTTCGACGTCTTCATCCTGCTTTCCGCGCACGCGTGCACACTCGGGTCAGTCCGCGATGCGAGGGAAAAAGGAAAAGAAGCGGAGACCGACCTCTCCCATTCGTCGTCCGCGACGTGCATTACGTCGTAGAACTCGTAGCGCGGGACGCCGCGGTCATCGCCGCACCAAACGTGGAGCTCGAAGATGGGCTTTGTCTGGAAATCCGGCACCTTGGGCTTCCCAGGCGTCGGCGCGAAGCGGAGCACGAGCTTAAAGTCTATCGAATTTTCTGACGGGGGCTTCCACTTCAGACTGCCGCACGCGGCGGACACCGTATCAGCCAAGCTCAAGGTCGCGGTGACGGTGAATGGAAGCAAGGAAAAAGAAGGAAGGGGGGTGGGGGAAGCAAGGGACGCACATATTGGGATCCGTGCCGGGCGCATACGGCGTGCTGACGCATGTGTAGATGAGCCCGTCATTGCCGTGCTGAAGCTGCGGTATGTCGATGTTGAACACATCCTCGACGCGATACGAGAACTTGACCTCCTTGACTTTGAACCTGTCGCAAATGCAAGCGTCAAAAGCCATACCAAATGACGTACAGTGAACAGGCACGCACTCAAAAGGTTGTTGCAAGGCCATATGAGGATGGTCCCGCATCATTTTGCGGTACGGTTCGTACACCCACTGCTGTAACCGCTACACGAGTGAACCTCATGTCAGCTGACTGCACGGAGGTTACGGCACTCTAAGAAGGTGGACAAGTCACGCACGCCATATCTTTTGTCCAACGGCCGGGACATTACGTTCTGCTGGTCAGCAACGAGACAATCGAAGGCCAGATAACGTAGAGTTTCCTGTAGAGGCAACGAAAAAGGAAGGCAAGAGACAGGTACACAAGCGCGTATTCAGCACACGAGCGGGACATGGAGGGGATGAATTGACGCACTTGCTTCGTGTGGGGATCAACATCAATGACGAGTTCGCCGTCTACGAGTGTGTCGCGAAGGGGGTTGCGAGGATCGGCGTGGTGAGGAAAATAGAGGCCAGTGAGTTGCCGGTAGGAGTTGTGGCGGTCAATCTGACGGCGGCAACGGGACGTGCTTGGGTGGAGTGGACGACAGAAGACTGGGAGGATACTCACAAGGCAAATCATTTGGTCGCAAGTGTTGGGGTCTGTGTGTATGAGGAGAAGGACGCGGACGCCGTCTGACTTCTCGGCAACCCAGTAACTGCAATATAACGCAACATGGTAAGACCAGAGACGTGGAAAGGCACAAGGACACGTACTCTTGAGCCTCCAACTTGTCCAGGTCCTTGGCTGCAAAGCTGACCGGCTGGCTCCCAGGAAAACTTGATTGCGACGTTGATTACGGAAGGGTGAAGGAGATATGAGGGTGCGCCACATACCGTTCATTGTCTAGATGACAGAGCGAGGCGACATGTCGTTTGAGCCAGCGTTCGACCTCGGAGTTGTGGGGGACGGGGTCGCCGGGGATGTCAGGTATTCGCACCATGGCGGGAGAGAGACGAAGCGGCAGCGGCAGCAGCAGAGGAGAAGAAGAGACTTTGGGCTGGATAACGCAGCCACTCACTAACACCTTCCTCCCAAAACAGGCCAACACGCTGTGACCCCGCACGTGAGCGCAGCTCTATCTGGTTATCCCCCCGTCACACCATCGCCTGTCACTTTGACTCACGCTGCCTCACGCTTGAGGACGCCCAGCCACCGCACAGATTTCTAGCAACGCAGGTCGCACCCTAGGTCCTTATCAGTCTCATTACTGCAGGGCGCTGGACCCCGACATTGGGCTGGTCGTGTATAGTCTAGTTTTTGGACATGCAGTGGATTGTGCACCCTCATATCCATATCGTAGCCTGCGGCAGCTGCAGCGAATACATTGAACTTTTCGCTCGGGTGCCATAGTATACAGAGAGAAAGGCAATTAAACATGTACAGAGCGCTGCGACAAACGAACAAGACACATCCCCTCAACGGCCACTCTAACGATCCTCAGCCCATTCCTGCAGAAGCACACGCCAAGTTAGTATCATTGTGGCCGAACGAAGATATAGAAACATAAAGACGTACGTTTTCCTTCTTGATCTGAGCCTAAAAAAGAAGGAATGCATGTAAGTAAGAGACGCTCCAAGGTATATGCAGAGCAAAAAGGGGGCCACTCACCTCCTCCTCGGGCGTGAAGTCGTTGACGATGTTGAACAACTTGCGGATCTCCTCAGGGGTCTTGCCCTTGATCATGTTCGCCACAGTCTTGCATCCGACATCGCTGCACCCACGCCACCAATCGTCAGCATCCCGCACGTCACCCCCTAACCACCAGCACCAGCTATGAGCTGTCGAGAAGAAAAGACGTACAGTAGGGGCTTGATGTCGAGGTAGTTGGCCGCGAGGATGATCTCGAAGAGCATCTCCTGATCGACCGTGATGAACTTCTGGTCCCACTCGCTAATGTCCGTCGTCCGCTTGCGGGTCTCGTCCTGGTTCTGTTCCGCGTCCGCCGCAGGCAGCGGCTCGCCACGGTGGTGCTCGCAGTACTCAAGGACCTAGCATCCGCGCGCAGCATGAAGAAGAGATGGGGTGATCGCAGGTCAGCGCTCCTGTTCCCCACCCGCCACTCACGACGAGCTCCTCTCACCTTCTTGAGAACGCTCGACGACACGTTGGGGAGCGGGATCGGCTGGTCGCTCTCGCCGACATCTGTGTGCGTGCAGAGGAATGCAAATGAAGGGATAAGGGGTCGTATTAGGGTCAGAAACTGGGCGTGGCGTGCGCACCCTCGAGCATGTTTTTGATAAGGACGCTGCGCTCAGCGACCTCCTTGTCGACGACGAACTGCTCGTTATCGGAAGTTACGAGGAGAACCATGTTTAGAGTATAAGCAGTGGGAAGGGCAGAGAGGGGCCGATGGTGAGTTGATTGAAGGGGAGGAGTGCGGAGTGCAACGCAAGAACAGGTTCGGTCTTTACATAGATGCTTATATAAGCACAGGGCGCCTGTCGGTGGATTGCCTCGCGTCCGCTTTGGTCTTCCGCACAAGGATTCGGACCAGCGCCGTCGTCTCTCGTCGCCACCTTTGCTTGTTCTCCGCTTCCGCTCTCATCTATCAGTCGTTTTTCAAAGGCGGGTGGCCAGCGCAATGTCCCTCCAAGCTTTGTGGCGCTGTGCGGACGTCCTCAGGAATCCGTTTAGGACAGCTGGTGCGTGGCCCGCAGCCCTGACTCGTATCCCTGTCCACCGACGTTCTATCTTGGCCCTGTACAGGTTTGGGTTCCGTCCGCACGGCCACAAAGCGTGCGGGAGGAACCGTCTCCAATCACGGCGGCTCCCCCGGAAAGCGGCTCGGAGTAAAGAAGTTCTCTGGTGCGTCCCGCGTTGCGCATCCTCAGTATCGATCATAATAACCGACATTGTGCACAATTGCTGGTAGATGAGTATGTCATTCCTGGCAACATTCTTGTCCGCCAACGCGGCACCGTCTTTCACCCGGGGCAACACGTACGTGTCACCCGCCATTATCACCCTGACTCATGCAACCAAGCGTCGTTGCATTGCGTCACTGACATTGCACTCCCGAACAGGTGAAGATGGGCCGCGACCATACCCTCTACGCGACAGTACCGGGCTTTGTCCGTTTCTACAAGGTACCTGGCACTCGCAAAGACCGCAAGTTTGTTGGTGTTGTCCTCGAAAAGGGCGAAAAGCTACCCCGCGATGAGACAAATCGCGGTCGGAGCCGTTTTTTTGGCCTAGTAGACCTCAACGCGTTCAACAAAGAGTCCTCCGCAACAGAAGCAGCAGTAGCACCATCATCATGACCAGTTTTTGACAATATTGCATAGACACTTTGCCCATCCTTGCATGCTCTGCCTGCTCTCGCGTCGAACACGGCTCCATTGCGCAACGTGTAACGTACACCTCTAGTAACTAATATGATAATCACGTTGACATAGGCTGGTGAAGCATCGTTTGGGTGCCTTCTAGCTAGATATACAAATATACACCGGGGATTGGGTGGGGGAGTCAAATGTACACGGCAGAAACAAGCAAAAAGAAACACTAAGCATACAATCCAAATTTTCACATCAAGGGACCATTGGAGAGGGACAGAGGGGAAGGGAGTCGGATACATGCGCCCTATTCACCACGCTGCACTCGGGAACTCGATATGCGGCGTCTCGGGCGGGTCGAGGTCGACCGTCTCCACGACCTCGCGGAGTTCCTTGAGGTCCGTGCTCGCCATGTCCTCCACGTTCTCGTAGTGCGGCAAGCAGAGCGAGAGCCTTCGCAGCGCGTGCCCCGCGTCCTTGCGCTCCTTCGCGAAGCGCCACCACTGCAGCGACGACCACGTCTTGTCGTCGATGAGCGTGACCGTCTCGAGGAGCGGGCAGGCCAGCCTGCCCGTGATAGCGTCGCGATGCGAGAGTGCGGAGAGGATGACGCGGCAGAAGCCGCTGTCCGTGATGCTCTGTAGGCGGATGTGCAGCGTGCGCAGAAGCGGCATGCGCGAAAGCACGGCCAGCCAGACGTCCTTCGAAAAGCCGATGTGCGGGTGGTAGTACGACGTCTCCGCGATCGTGAACTCCTCGAGAAGTGAGAGGTCGAGCGTCTTCACGATCGACTCCAGCAGCTGGCCTGAGACGGTGGGCATGTCGCCGATATCGCTCCCGTTCTCGATCGTCGCGATGACCTGGAACGGATGCTGCGCCGTCATACCCTCGACGATGACGCCGCCACTCGAGCTTCGGTACGCGATGTGCAGCTTGCGGATGTCGCGCAGGGGATGGCTCTCGCTGAGCTCCTCCGGCACACCCCACGTGAAGCGGAAGTCGCTCCGACGCTCCAGCCATACGCTAACGCGCAGCTGGCAGTTCGGCACGATGAGCCGGTCCAGCAGGTTTGTGACAACAGACGCGCCGCAGCGTGCAATGTCGATGCGGCGAAGATTGTCCAGTCGGATTTGGCGTCGAGGTTGGTCTTCCTCCTCCAGTGGCTGGTTGATAACGAAGCGCGCCTTGATTGTGACGAATACCTCGAGCACAGGACATCCCTCCAGCATGTCGAGGAGGTGAACAAGCTCTATAGTGATTAGGTCGCGCTTCCTACCTCTAATGAAGAGCTCCCTCAGGTTGCCGAAGGTAACCGAGCCTATTTGCGGGTACGAGTAGGAGAGCTTCAGGACGGTGAGGCGCGGCGTGCTGCCCCCGAATACAGGTGGCAATGCAAAGCATTTGCCGTCTGCCCGCACGCGATAAAGATAGAACGTCTCGAGTTGCGGTGCGGGTGCATCAATCAGGCCACTGACCAGTGGTGACACATTTCCGTCGTCGTCGTGTAGAAGCGTCCATGGGATATAGATATGGCGCATACGACCCATCTGGGGCAAGATGCGGTCGACGACGTCCTTCGAGTTGGCGAGGGTCGCCCGCGAGTCGATAACGAATGTGAGTGGGGCCTCTAGAGAGCGGTCGAGGCATGTGAGTGCTGCCTCAGGGTATCGTGTGCTGATTTGTGTCCACATCGAGGACGAGATGAGCGCAATGGCTCGCCAGCGGTAACAGACTTGAGCAATGTAACTCCATGAGCACGAGCCGAATGTGGAACTAAGCGGGTGGTCGTGGTCTTCGAGCAGGTCGAGGAAGACTGTCGCCAGGATATCCGGGGTTAGCCTGTGGATAGGCCTGAGGGAGTTACGGTACCGCTTGAGCAGGGCGACCGAGTAGTCGAGATTGTCTATCTGGGAAATTCGTCAATGCTAGGACCGACGACTGTAGTGCGGCGTTCGTCTTACCTGTGCTGCGACGTTCGTAGGATCTTCGACGCTGCGGTACGAAGGGCGGAATTAGTGTTTTGCGTCTGCGTCCTCGGAATCCGAATACACTCACTGGGGCCCGTTCCACTCCGGCAAATCCCAGAGTGCGGGGTTGAGTAGGTGCGAGAGGGTCAACCTCGTCGGGGTATCGCTCGTACTCTGTTGGGGGGCCTCCTCGACTGGAGGGAGGAGCGGGACCAAGGGAGGGAGAGCAGAAACGGTGGCCATGGGCAGCGACGTCGAGGACTCGGAGGAGCGGGTGTTGGACGTCGAAAGCCAACTGCCTTGGCGGAATTGGCGCGCGTAGTATCAGGGTTCTCGACCGCTGTCCCATATTATCCCACCCCGGACCTCGCTTCTGCGGATGGAGTCACCACCAGGAAAACATGACGACTCACCCTCCCTCGATTTGGGTCCCTTTGACACACAGACACACCATGCATCCAAGAACCGCATCGACACGTTGTGTTCACCTAATGCTCCGAAGCGCCCTCCGATGTTGCCATTGCGGGGTATTAGGGTCCACCAGTGCAGAAGTGAGGCCGGACAAGCAGGGATCTTCCCCGGACTAGGACGGGTGGAAGACGAAGCCCAGGAGACGACGAGGGTGTGAGTACATCGCGGTTGAGAGCAAAGATGCCATCGATTTCCGGTCGTCCCATCGCCCCGCGCGGGGTAATTACTCGCCCGAGGTTCCTTGTGGGCCCAAGTCCTAGACTGCGTCCCCAGTTCCCGACACTTTGCATCCCGAGCTCGCGGTAGGCACAGCGGCGACGGTGGCGAACCAATAGTAGCCGTTCCCCTGCTCTCAATGAACTGTAACGGACGTCTCACACGATGCTTCCCACCCCCCACGACCGTTGCCCTCACGCGAGGGTTAGCAGAAACACCCATCTCCTCAAACTCAAGATAACCCAAGATGTCTGCCTCGGAACTGTACTTGTCGATCACCCCTCTTAAGTTGTCGGGTATGTTCAACGTTGACTTCTTTTCCGCGGTATCGGAGCCTCATAGTCACCAGAGATACCGTCTGAAGATGCTATCCTCAAGGCAGGCCGCGAGCTTCTGGACGAGACGGCGTCCTGGAAACAAGGCAAGAGCTACCACCACCACCTTGTTCATACATTCCACCGCAAGAAGGGCCCGAAAGACGGCACCGCTTGGTACGCCCGCGTAAGCGAGCACGACAAGGAGGATGCGACCTTCGAGGAGTTCTGGGACAAACTCGGCTTGAATAAAGCAGAGAATGAAATGCAGTAAGCTGGTTCTGAAACCTTTTAACCTTCGGGCAGAAGAGCTAACCTTCTCCGCTCAGGTATGTCCCCGAGATCGAGAAGGTCCAGCTTATCAAGCAGATTTCTCCGAACCAGTCTGTGTGGACACTGTTTTACCGCTTCCCGCCGCCGGTCTCGCCTCGTGTGTTCACTGTCGTGCAAACTACGTGGTTGAGTGAATCCTCGCCGAGGACGGGGTAAGCCGGTGTTTCCGTTAGGATCACGTCCATCCGCACTGATCCACCCTGATCCAGTATCATCGTGTCTATACCTGTGGATGTTTCCGGGGATGCCGATGCCGAGAAGCTGGAGGAAAAGGGCGTGAAGGGTCGCTATGTGAGCGTCGAGCGCGTGCAGGAACTCGGCAACGGCAAGGTCGAGTGGCGTATGGCGACTTCCAGTACCCCAGGCGGGAGTATCCCACAATTTGTGGCCGACTCCTCAATGGCCAGCACTATCTCGAATGCAAGGCAGCAATCTCATCCATTTCTGCCACCGTTACTAACCTCAAACTATATAGGATGTCACGCATTTCGTCGCGTGGTTGAAGGGAGTACGTGGGAAGGAGACGGCCGCACCTGCCGCTACCACCGCGGATGGTGTACCCCCCTCAACAACGGCGGAGGCGGAAGGACGTAGCTCAGAACCTGCTTCTGGTGCTGCCTGACAATTGTAACGGCGGTCGCTCAATGTTGTATTGATGCCTTCAATGTCTCTATATCCCCCGCATATACACAGTTTGCTTATGTGTACAGCTAGTCTACCTGGTTCACGATATCCTCTGGCCCGGTCTGTTCGGAAATCGTATAAACATTCGTTCGATCACGCCAATTCCAAGTATCTCTCCACTGTGCAAAGAGAGTTAGCTCAGTGCCCTGCGCACGCCCTGCAAGCATGGAACACAGACCTTCCCAATTGGTCACCGCCTCGTTCCACAACCTCACCTCGTGTTGTCTCGTACCACCAAAGTGCTCCACGAAGTCATTTCCGAACACCGCCTCCTCCCGTGCGATGCTCCCTGAACGCATCATACGCTCGGTGGCGGCCTCGAGGGAAACGGGCAGCATCTGACCCTGTGTAACAGCAAGGAAATGGGGCGGGGCGGGGGGGGGGGGTGTACGATGGAGCGGGAGTCATAAGTCTGACAGGAGGCACGAGGCAGACCTTGCACGCACCTTTCCTGCCTTCTTGTCCTCAAGCGTCAGCTGGCTGACGGGTGGCCCGGGGAGGGGCAGCTTCTTCTCAATGCCGCGCAGTCCAAGGGCGAAAATCGCGCTTAGCGCGAAGTAAGGGTTCATGTCTGCCCCAGGCACTCGGATTTCCATCCGCGTGGCGGCGGGCGGTACGGAGGGTGGGGAGATAATCCGCACTGACGCGGCACGCGAGTCGTATCCATACGTGACTGCGTTCGGGGCCCAGTACGCTTCGCCGCCGACAAGACGTTTGTATCCGTTGATCGTCGGCACGAGCTAAAGGAGGGGGCATGAATCACCAGGATGAGGGAAAGCGGTATGAAGAACAAACCATAGGCATCACTGCAAGGATCACTGTTAGATAGCACTGAGTTT
Source organism: Ganoderma multipileum BCRC 37180 (assembly GCA_000338015.2). Taxonomy (NCBI): domain Eukaryota; kingdom Fungi; phylum Basidiomycota; class Agaricomycetes; order Polyporales; family Polyporaceae; genus Ganoderma; species Ganoderma multipileum. The sequence continues at coordinate 4,255 of BACB01000438.1, read as the reverse complement.
CATGTCATCTCAAGAAGGCTTACCGTCCGGGAGACCGTCAAGGATGCCGGCGAGGAACCACTCGCCTTCTTGACTGAGGAATTTCGTATCGTTGTATTGGGCATTTGTGCGACCATTCTTCAGCTCAGCACCTGAGACCGCAAACAGACTCTTCCCATTCGCATCCCGCAAGGATACGTGAATATGCCTGCAAGATATTAGCACGCTTAAAAGGAAATGACTGACGCGGACATATACCCGCTGCAACCTGGGAGCTAGATACAACAATTTAGGATCAGCAATGGGCGATGTTGGAATCGCTTCAACTTACATTTCCCCAAGGTTTTGCCATGAAACTTGGTACCACCCCGTGCTTGATACCGATGCTCTTTGCAAGGAACTTGAATAGTATTGCGTTGTCGGCCATCCGGAGAGCATCAGTGTATGCAAGGGCCGTCTCGTACACACCGGGACCCGTCTCCGTGTCTGTTCAAGAATAAGATGGTCGCACGGACGTCTAAATCAGACAGACATACGGTGCCCTTCGAGCGGAACCTGGAACTTCAGGCTCTCGTCAAAGATGTCGTTGAAGTATGCAGTATTAAGTTGAGTGCGTAACAATGAGTACCCATGCACTAGAGAATTTCTAATTAGCAGTTCATAGGTCGGGTTGCAGCTAAATGCTTACTGCCGGATGTCAATGGTTGGAGGTTACTGAAATTCTTGCTAGAAAGAGACTCGGGCGTTTCTATATGCGAAGAGTCCGATCAGCGGCATTGACCCCTGGAGTGGGGGACACCCTGACCTTTGAATTGGAAGTACTGAATATGAGGCAGCATTCATCAGTGGTGGGACGAATAGACGGGGAGCCACTGACCTCGTATTCACAACCGGCCATACACCGCCAGCCCTTTCCTTGCGCTTTGGTAGCGACCAAGCGAAGTACGCCACGAGGATCTGCGCAGATCGGTTCCTTCGTATCTGGGTCTAGAAAGGAAACGAGGAAGAATGGCACATTGTTCTCCCAAGGTATCCGACGATAGGTCGAGAGGTCAATGGAGGCAATAAGGTCACGATATCCGTTTGCTCTATTGGATATCAGCAGCTCCTTTGGGTATACGGTATCGTGTATATCCCATCCGCTATAATCAAGGACAGTGGTCAGCGAAAGTACAATGACGTGAAGGATGGGCCCATAACATACAAGATGACGCTGCAGAAATTGAAGCCTTCTGAACTCGCTGCACTCAGAAACTTCTCCTTCGACTGAAGCACACGTTCAGCAAGGCAAGTAGGATTCGAATCCATACGCTGGAGGATTACAGACCATGTACTTTCCTCGGAGGACACCGTCGACTAGGTGGCAAGATCAGGGAACATAAATGGGATGTACTGGAGAAAACAGAGGCCAACCGTCGATACCTGGTCGAATATGAGAAGAATATGGATGCCGTATCGGCAGGGAACTCACCGGCGACCTTTACTTTAATATCATCCTTGAGCAATGTTTCAAGGTCGGATATTGAGTTCGGCGCATTTGACGTCGGGGTCACGTCCACAAGGGTGTTCCTAGACATTATCAGGCAGCCGTCCAGCCGTACTCCTGAATTGCAGACGCTGTGACTTGAGGTGTTTGCGTGCTTGAGGTTGGTGAATGACGACAAACCATCTCAAGCGCCGCGTCGACTGAGGAACGGCGATCCGCGGAAGCGCCCGAGATCGTAATCAGGCTCCAGCCACTTTGAAACGGCCTTAACCTCAAACCACCGCTAACAAATGACGCCCGACATGTCCGTGGACCTACAAACAAGCATTGTAGTCCCTTCCCTGGTGTCTGCCGTGTCTATCGGTCCTGATGGCTCATTGATTGTTGGTTCAGGTTTGTTCCATCATACATTTTTCGGCGTGATATCAACTTAATTGAATAAATTCAGCGGACGGCTCCGTGAGGTGGTACATGCCGCCTTCCACTAAGGTTGTGAGGGCAATCAAATCCATTGGGGAAGAAATAGCCTCGATAGCATGGCTACCTTCCAAGAAATCTGAAACGCCCGCCATCTGGGTTGCAAGTGGTCGTCGAGTAAGCATCCCAATTACCGCCATTGCGATCCGTGGTGAGACTTAACAATGCTAGGCATTTTGCTTCGCCCTGGATTCCCTCAAGATGATCAACACGGCACAGGATGCTGCTACTGTGCTCGACATCGGTGAAGATGATGATGACGTCCTCAATGAGGTACGGTTAAACCATTCGGTCGCTCAGAGGGTGTTGATGTGCTCCCGGATAGCCAGCTTAGTGTCAGCGAGAACGGAAAATATCTCGCATTCAGCTCTGATTCCGGTGGAGTTGGGATCGTGGACCTTGCTTCCAAAGCCGTCACGCGCATGAAGACCCATCATACTACTGTAAGTGACCTTATATGTCTGCCACATCCTTTGGACTCACCGTATTCATGGTAGGTTTGCGGATCTGTGCGATTCATCCCGGACCGCCCTAGCGAGATTGTGAGCGGTGGATACGACTCCGCTGTTTTACACTTCGATATCGGGCAAGGGAACATCATGTCACGCTATGATATTAGTAGGTGCGAATCTACCATTCATGCCGGGTTGATAGTCTAATAGTACATTCTCTACCTTTCAGCGGCGCCGATACCGTCCGAAGGGACGACAGTGTCGCTTTCGCCACCATTCGTGCACTCCCTGTCGTTGAGCCCTTCTGGAGTCATCGTGGTTAGCACCGCTGATGGACGAGTCTGGCTCGGAGGTGGCGGCGAGAAACGGCCCGATGGAAAGAAGAAGAAATCCCGAAAATGGGAAGGGCTCAGGCAAGACGATGGGATATGGCTACAGGTTGGCGATGGCCCGATCGTCTCAGCGTGAGTCAATATAACACAGTGGTACTCGCCGACACCATCTGACATGACATCCTCAGCGCATTCACACACCCTGACCGTTTCCTCACATGCTCTCTTCTGGGAGTCTTGGCCGAATATTCTGTGTCCCGAGACTCAGATGGGAAAGTAGCGGCGGCGAAGGGCTGGAGTACGTCGACAAGGAACTTGGAGAAGGTCAACGCCGTGGCTGCTGGCCACTCTCGAATAGTCGTGGGCGGGTTTGGTAAGGACGGCAAAGGGGTAGTAGAAGTATGGCACACTATCGGGCAGGAGTCGTAGCTGCAGGGTACAATTCTATCCCTAAGCATTTTATTGCGTGATATTACATTAACCCTTCACCCGAAGACCTCTCTGCGGTGGGGGGCCGCTGACAAGCCCCATGCACCGTCCTCACATAGTATCAACATCCAGCCCTGCCGGAACCCATTCGCAAGCGAGATTGCGTCAGTCTGGTAAGCTCTAAGACGTCCCGAGCCTTCGTCCGCGGATGTCTCCCAACCTCGTGGTCGTCCTCGAACTCGGGTTCGGAATCAGGATCAGATTCACAATCACAAGTCGTCCCGTCCTCCCCCAAGCGCACATGTCCAACGCCCGGGACGTCTCGCCCCCACGTCCACTGCGGCCGTTCTTCCATGAGTTCGACGTCGAGGATCATGCGGAATAGGGGGGCATCATCCTCCTCCTCCTCCCACCCAGTGGGGCGTCTCTGGCCGGGCGCCGCACGTAATGTCAGGCGAAGGCGACCCCAGACAGGCTGTGTCGCCCCTGGGGAGGCCGAGTTGCTCTCGGATTTGGGAAAAGAGAATGTCATCTGGATAGCGTCCGTCGCGGCGATGCGAGTCCAGTTCGTGGCGTGGTGCGAGTGAGGATGCTGGCATGGTGGGCCGTCAGGCAAAGGCGCGAGTTCTCTGTCGGACGCGTCAATTGCAACTAGATGGCCGGAGGGTGGAGAGAAGTCGTGCCAGATGTAAGAGACGTCGGCGCGGAGGCGCTTCTGCCTGACAGAGTACACTCGGTGATGAGGGAGCGGTTGGAAGCAGCATGGGACGATGGAAATGGAGAGCTCGATGCTCTCGCTGATGAGACTGACTTCAAGGAGTTCATCGGATTCGGCGGGGGCGGTCGATGTCCGTGACGCGGCGACATCCACTTTGTAGCCGAGCTCCGAGAGCATCTGAAGCGACCAAGGAGCCACTTGGATGCTAGCCAAGGTGTTGGAAGTTTCGTACGGCCACTTGCACACGACCGTGGCCACCTCCGAAGGGTTACTCGGTGACATAGAGGAGGTCTGGGGCAGTCGATGGGATACATAGACATCCTGTACGCATATGTCCTCACGGACGGCTTCGAGTTGGTCCATAGTGAGCGCTGCGAGACGT